>QEQW01000018.1:0-116846 GCA_004016085.1 Claviceps quebecensis
GAAGGCGGCAGCAGGAAGGAGAGAAAAGGGATGCCTTAGGTTCACATGCAACTTCACTCTTTCCAACCCGACTTTCTCCACCCCGAAGCGAAGCGAGGCGAGTCTTCCTTCGCCCCGAAGCGCAGCGTAGGGCCGCGACGGAAGTAACTCGTTTCAACATGCTTCCGTTTGGCGCAAGTTGTACTACAGACCGCTTTTTTTCTGAATAGGTACAGAGTGGCCTCGTTTCTCTGGAAACGTGGCTGCCTGACAATTGCATGCATTACATAGCAAATGACCGGTGCTGCTGGGTCTCGCAACCCTGCATACCCTGCATTCTGCGCAGCTGATGCAAGAAACGAACCGAGACAAGATAGACTTGTGAAGTTGTGTTGTAGCCTGTACTCCGTAGGTAAATGTACAAGGTACATATACTCTCATTTAGGCTCAGCCTTCTCTCTGCCCCGATGTCATCATGGCCGTGCGTGGACCATGGCCCGGACTCCGGCGCCGATCTTGTAAGTTGTGTCGCATTGTGTGGCGGGCCAGATTTCCCAACCAGTCCATCTTTTACGTGCACTTTGGCTCACCGCTTCCCGGGTGGCCGGCTTTTTGGGTTCGGGATTATAAAACCTGAATTTTCTGGACTTCATGGTTTACCTACACTGGCTTCCTGAAAACCAAGCTATGTATGTGGTCGGCCTATGTTTCCGATCGCGGAGAAAGACCATCCCAACGTCGCCGCAGTCGGCTTCTGGCAAGACGAATGAAGCTCCAAACAGTTCCATCTGATAATTAAAAGCTGACAAGGATCTCAAAGGCCGACTCCCGCAATCCCCGCTCTCCACACCAGTGGCAAGACCCCTGGTAGCCCTCCGGGCCCTCTGGCCACCCCTGGCAGACAAACGACCCCTGTTTACTCCGTACGGTAGGTATGTATGTACATACATACCTATGCACATACAGGTACCTCTCCGCAGTACAGGCCGGTGTGTGTACGTATTCGTATGCTGGCTTGCCGAAATGTTGGCCAATGGTGACAATTCAGAGGCTGGAGTCGGACTGGTCTGTGGTAATCGTCGTTTGGATGGAATCTTGGTGCGAAGGTGGTTCGTCGCTGGGGAAGGGTCTGGTCTGTGACTTGCGACGGGGTTTAGGCTCGGCATTTGCCTTTTGAGTTGTTCGGTGCTGCACAATGTGCTTTCCTCTTCCTACTATCAGCCACCAGCGCCCATCCAGTCACTACCCGTCCTGTATACATCAACTTATCAAGAGTCAAGTTGTTTGCGCATTGTCTTCTGAACTACCAGAGTTGGTAAAGTAAATAATCCCGTTTAAATCTACCGACTCCGCCGGCTGCCGTGCATGCAATCACCGCCTGGCGCTCCGTTCTATGTATTCCCGTCACTATTGCCGGTCAACTCATCTCTTCCACATCTTTTTGCAACATCCTGATTCCTGAATTAGTTTGCCGCATCATCGTCTTTTGTCGTTCGATTTACCCCACAAACCTCAAACATACCTAGGTAGTCATGCGACCCTCACCTCGTCCGTTTTATGACCACCCCGTGCTCCGTACCCGCGACCTCGCGCCATGCCGACTACACGCGTCCGAGCGGAATTGTCGTTCGGCAGAAATAGCTTTTGATCACATCCGAGCCCATCACAAACAGGAGCTTCTGCAGGCCGCCACGAACCTGTCATCACAGAGCGAAAGTCCACACGGCTTCGCGCAGCTCTGGGAACATCCATTATCTACCAAAACGGCAACAGAATCGCCTCAGCGTCGATCATCTAACAATACGCCAAGAGTGTACAGAGAATATCTACGAGCCAAGCGTAAATTCGGGACGAAAAATAATTATTTGTGCTGTCGCAAACTGCAAACGCCTTGGTGGGACTCGAACGCAGAGATGATACGTGCATCGCAGTAATGCAGGTCGGCGACTGGTAGCTGTGTCTATATCCGTCAATATGTCGACGAGAATTTAATTTGGTGAAGGTCAACGCGCATCCGTGTATCTGCGCCATCGAGACATTGAGGTCACACCACGCAAATAATTCAGACGAAAAGTTGGCATCTCGTTGCGGAGTACCCGCACGGGGTCCGCCCAGGTTGATACCTACCTACCTACCTACATACATGTAACATGCATGGGCACGAGTCAATCCCGAATCCCGTGTTGCCGGAATACCAGACTGCATTGAGATGAAGACCTTGGAGCGTTTTAGATAGAGTAGGCGGTGTCTCGCCGGATGGCGTGCAGCATGGTCGATCTTGGCGGGAGCTGTCGATATTGAAGTGATCTCGCTCGTTGGCTACTGTATGTACCTACCAAGTACCTAACCTAGGTAGGTACCTAACTTACAGGGTCAGGACTCAGGACTCAAGGATGCCACGACTCGAGACTTACCTACTCTCGAGTCTCACATGCTCCCCACATACTACATAGGTACATTGGGTACCTATGTACATACCCTAATCCGTAGTCCATCGAGCTCCGAGACGATGGACAGCACTGAAATTCGCGGATTCGACGGCCACGTGTGCATTGGCTCTGGATAGTTGAAGAGCACCTGGACAAGTTTTCGTACACTGTCCTCAATCTGTCTCTCTCGCATACACAACACGCCAACTCACCTGACCTTGCCAATCCTTTTTGTGTGTTGCTCTATGAACTTTGAAGGCTCCTATGTTTTATGTTTCCGCCTGAAGTGATGTGTCACAATTTACAAAGGGCTGGGAAATCGCATTTGCCCTCTAGTTTTGCTTACATGACCAGCTGATTTCCTACTCACTTACAACCATTCTGAATCTGCGACGGGGATCCAGTCTGTGCGGCTGATACCTTTCCATGACCCTTTCCACCCTTAGGTGCTCATTGTCTGTACGCTAGAAGTCGGAACACATGACCGCTCCAGATCTCCATTTGAGCTCTATAACGATCTCATTATTGACATTGCACGAATGTGAGATGGCGTCGCGACCCCCACCTACAGGAGGGGGAATAATTAACGTGGCTGTCGCTATAGGTACATTGGACCGGCATTCCTACATGCACGCTGCACGCAGCACCCACATATGTACATACTCCGTACATATGTACGAGTGCAAATTTAGCACAGCAAGAGCAAGGCTTCCTGGGGCAGGGCGCTTAATAAAGGGCCAAAGGGCCGACGGGCCAAGCCGCGAGACCAAGCGCCGAAGCGCCGAGGCCCACCTTCGGAACATTCGACACCGCCCTCCCATTGGCGTGGTTCCAGCTGAAAACACCATAAGGTTGGTTTCAATTCGAAGCGACTAAGCCAGCCCGGTCCGAAGAACAATAATAGTACAACCCTTCGCTGAGCGCTGCCGCCACAGCCGACCCAAGCGACGCTTCGCTTATCTCGACCTCGAAGTGCTCGCAGATTTTATGGGCCTAAATGCGCTTGCGCACATACACGGAGCACTTTAATAATGTAATGCATAGAACACATGGCATGACAATGCATGCAAGGTGGCTGGGATCCCGGGTATCGTATCTCCATCTCAAGTTGCTTTTACCCTAGTACCCAACTACGAAGCTATCCGCTCGTCATGGACTCATGTTTGGTGCATTCGTCTACGGACTGACTCAAGACGATTCCGGTAACAGACGTGGAAGTGATGTTGACATGCAGTAGCTGCTGAAGGAAAGGATAAGCAATGGGAAGCAAAGAGGTACATGCTGTTTGCGTGTCGACACACCGATTGAACTTGTACATACTCCGTACTTCGAGTGGCCACTGGCCCGTGGTATGTGTACTCCGTAGGTGCATGGAGATGCATGAGAACCCTGGAGCATGCCATGATGGTGTGCTGATTCACGTTGTGCGGTTCACGATGCACATTGCAGCAGAAGACGTGCACATAGACTGTGAAGAAAGTGGTGCTTCGACTCTCGAGTCTCGAGGGCTTTTCGCATTAGCCTCTTGGACATGCACAGCGGTCAATGGTGTAGCTGTAATGTAAGACGGCAAGTGCTTTCGCACTGAGACATTATGAGGATGGAAGAGTGGGAGCCGTCACCCGTGGAAACCGCAGGAACGGTTGGAATAATTAACACAGCAGAGGTTATGCGGATGATCAAAGTATGTACGTGGTCAAGCTGTACTGATCTATAATCTATTCATACAAGCTAGGTATAGGTAGACTAATAAGGTAGTTGAAATTTGAGTCTGCTGATTACCTCTTATTAGCACGTCTGGCAGTCCGTGGAGCATGAGGCGCGGCAGACCGTAGACGCAGTCAGCTGTCAGCAGCTGCTATCATCTAATCTGATCCCCGCCTTGTTCTAATGGCATGTGCCCAGCAAATATTCATGCAATCTTTCCCTTTCCATCTCTTGGACTTCTCCGCCAGACTTTTGGCGTTTGCCCGCCCCCTTTTTGCGGCATCTTGCAGTCAGCCAGCTAAATGACTTTTCTGGTTGACTCGGCAATGTGCATTCGTCGCTGAAACACGTCGGGTACTATGCAAGTCGGTGCGATTTCCCGACGTCCAGGCCGCTGTATGGTTCAATTGGCGAGGCCCACTCCTTCGATTTTGTACTCCGTATGTACCTGATACTGATATTGATGAATCAAGTTGACTCGAATGTCCCAGTCTGACGGTAGTACTGGGTATGTAGTTGGTGGTGGTAGTGGCCCGGCGTTACATGGTGTCACGGTCACACTCGATACAGCCTGCAGCAGGATGGGATGTGCGCCGGCTACACGGAACATGGGATAGGGAAAAGGGACGAGACGAAACAAGGTTGCAGGTCGGACAACCGATGTGGAATCGTTGCGGCGTTCTGTTGTGGCTGTGCTGCCGCTTTGCCGCTGCTGTATTGTGTTACGCGCGTGGTCAAGACTCAAGACTTCAGAGTCGCGACTGAGTGAAGAGCATTGCCAAAGTGGGCAATGCGGCTGTGGCAGAGAACTCATAATGGTCAAAGCATTCGGTTTCACTTGCTTTCTATTTTGCGCCTCGTGTCGAGGCCCTCAAACAGAGGTGCTCCGAGGAAACCAACGCACGAGCTGCCTCTCGGTCCCTCGCATCATGCATGGCTACAAACGCATGTACTCCGCGCACACAAGAACGCTTTGCCGATCGACAACTTGGGCCGCAGCCCAACAGCTTTTTCAAACCTCTACTACCAGCAGCCGATCCCGCGCCCCTCCACTGTTAGCCTCCCTTCCACGCGGGTGAAGTTGATGGACGAGGGTAGGGCGGTGCGGTGGGCGCCGAATCCCAGCTAGGACTCCTAGAGTGGAACGAACCCTGCCTACGGAGTACATACGGAGTACATACATACCTACATGTACATACATATTGTACCGACCTGGTAGACTGCCAAAACGGCGGAGGAGAATGCCTGTTCTCTTGGAAGTCAAGCCTCCACTCTAATGCATATCGAGTGTAACGACGATATGCTTCCCGTGCGGGCTGCCGGTGGGTCCGGTAGTTTTGACAGGTTCAACCGACGCGGGATATCGGGCCCAAGGTGTCAAGGTGCTGTCACGACTGGAATGCAAAGCGCTCTGTTCACGCATTCCTGCATATCCCATTTGTTGCCTAGCCCCAAACAAAATGGCTAGGTCGAGTTTCCGTTGCTGGGCACTGCATTGGGGCTATTGTTGCTATCTGGAAATCTGCCTGTCCCCCGGCAGGGATCTTGTTGCTAAGCACGGCTTGTGGACATAAGCTCTGATATCTCTCGTGTCTCTCGCTCTCTCTTCCTGCATCTACCATCCTCTCGACTCAGTCGCGGACGACTTAATATCTTCTTCGTCTCTTGTCCTACTGCCCAGAAGCGTCCTTTCGTCTCTACTTCCTACTTCAACTCCTCTCATCACTCACTCCATCTCATGTGGATTCGAGTTTGCGTGATAAGACAAGAAACGCCCCTCAAGATTAATCTCATACCTCGTGGCATAAGAATTCAAGCCACTTACTTCATCTTTTCCATATTTTCCTTTGTTTTGTTTTGTGGTGGCCGTCTTTTCTTTTCTGCACGAAAGAATACCTTGTTTTCTGGCACACCTTCAACCGCAATAAGGGAGAGTTGACGAAAGACCAACAACACTACGCACGGGGCTCCGACATCCCGGAAAAGGCAGACATCCCATTTCCTGTTCCGCATATTCATCGCAGCGCTTAGAAATGACGTCTTGGACCGTTCCCGTGAGAGCGGAAGCTGTTGATAACAACACCCATCCAGCCATGTATTGGGAAGATATGAACAGCGCCAGTCCCGACGACCATGCCGACTTCTTTGGCCAGTTTGTTGATTTCGAAGGCAACACACATTCAAACGCATTCGTTGGCGATGAGTTTGGTTCAATGACAGCCTCCATGCCTGGCATGACGGAATCCATCATGTTGATGGGAAACCACAATCCCATCCTTGATGGCCTCTCCTCCGCGATATCCTCCGGCGATGAATACGACTTTCCTTCCAGCAGTTCGCACGTTGGTGCAGCATCAGCGGCCGGCCATGAGGTCGCTCCGAAAGACCTCACACTGAGTATGGAGGATCTGCTTCTACAAGGCAACCAACATCCCTACGATCTCAGCCAAAGTCAGACCCAACACCAGCACGCCCAACAACATCAGCAACAGTATGCGCAACAGCCACAGCACCACTACCAGCAACAGCAGCAACAGCAGCAACAGCAGCAACAGCAGCAACAGCAGCAACAGCACCACCACCACCACCACCACCACCACCACCAGGGCCTTGAGTACCTCAACAGGGCATCCATGTCCGAGGCTGATCTGAGTCGGCTCCAAGAGATTTCCCTTCATTCACCACATAGGCCCTCTGTAGCAGCCTCGGACCCATCTCCACCACCGCCTCCAACCACCGAAGTGCGCAAGCCAAAAAAATTCGTCGACGCCCTTTCTGCTACGTTGAAGAAAGCGACGAAGCTGCGCAAGGGTAAAAAGTCTACGCCTGGGATTGTGCAACAGGGCTCACCAATCCAAGAAGAATCTCAAAGTTTGCGCATTCCAAAACAGAGAGGAAGAGGAAAGGTCAGAGCAGGCGCGCAGGGAAATGCCCCGGTGTCGTCGCCGATGCATGAACAACCGCAACTGCAACAGTCCCAGTCCCAGCCCCAACCTCAGCCGCAGCCGCAGTACGAGGATCCAGCTAACGCACAGTTTGTGCATGGAAACTATGAAGATCCTTTCAAGGACACTTCTTTGTTGCCTCCTCATTTACCTCCTCAGGGTTTACCTCCTCAGGGGTTGCCTCCTCAGGGTTTGCCTCCTCAGGGTTTGCCTCCTCAGGGTCTGAATGCGGTGTATAATTATGGTCATGCTGCGCCCAGCACGCCGTCTGTCGAGTCGCCTGGTGTGAGGAGTGACCTAAGCCACGGCCAGTTCCAAATCGACCCTGTTTGGCACCACCACCAAGAGAGCCAACAACAGCAGCAGCAGCAACTGCATTGGACCGGAGCAGGCGGAGAATACATCACCAGCGCAGAGACAGGTTGGTGGACACCAAACATGATGTCCCAGGGCACTGGTGATTATACCCATCAACATCATCAGCAACCCCAGCATCTCCATCAGCGAAGCGCCAGTGTCCATGTGATGGGACACAGTCAGACCCCAGGATTCCCATACGAGTATGATGCGATGCCCGACACTTCATCAGGGGGGCTCATGATACATATGCCACAGCCTCGAGGCTCACAGTCAAATGTGGCCTTGACTGATTTGACTACCAACGCGCAAACGTTTCTACCACCACCTCCACCAATGCCCCAAACAGCGGTGCCAATGTTGCCGGCATCAGAACGATCCCATCGCCCACCCAGAGCCAAGTCCTCGGGAGCGAGGCACATGTCATGCTCACCAGTTCGGAAGCAGCGCATGTCGTCCGCATCCCCCACGCCAGGCGAACAAGCAAACGTTCCCCGTTCGCGTCACAGCTCTGGTGCGTCAATATCGTCAACGAGGAGCTCTTCTGGCCGATTGCCCGGAACCATGCCCGGAACGCCATGCAGTGTTCGCAAGCGCCGATCGCGCGATGTGAGCGGCTCCAGCGCAAGCACATCTCTGGGGGGCGACTCGGGCGTCGGTTTTGTCAATTTCACCCCAAACGACGGCGGAGTTCTCATGACGGGCGTCGCCCCCAGTGGAAGTTCCAAGACGAAGGCGCGCCGCGAGAAGGAGGCTCAGGAACGACGCCGACGCCTCAGCGAAGCTGCCATCAAGGCTGTGGCTGCGGCGGGCGGGGACGTCGACAAGTTACTGGAGCAGGGTTTTACTTTCTGAGCGGGAAAGTATTTTGGAGCGGGAGGCAAGATTAAGAGGCAGGCAGGCAGGCAGGCAGGCAGGCAGGCGGGCGGGCAGGCGGGCGGGCGGCCAACGAAGATCATGTAACGATGCGGGTGTACCGTGTGATGAGAACTGAAGCGACACGAACGAGGATGAAGTGAAGTGACAACGATGGCGTTTAGGGGGAAATAACAGCTCATGGCCATCTGCCGTACGTATACTTGTACTCCAAGGAGAGCGCACTTTTCGGGTTTCTATTTCAGAATTCTTGTATTTCTTTTTTTTTTGTTCAAAACTTTCCTTTCAGCCGTCATCACTTTCTATGTCTTTTTCATGTCTCTTTCTCTCTTTTACGTCTTATATTCCTTCTTTGTCTTATATATTCTCTCTTCTATGCTATGTCTTCTATTTTCCATCTCTTATCTCCTATTTCCTATCTTCCATCTTTCATCTTCCATCTTCCAACTTCCAACTTCCAACTTCGATTTTCTCTTTTCCATCTTCTTTTCCTTCTCTGTCACCCGGGGAGGATTATTCTGTGCCCGGTCTCTCCAATTGTTCTTTTCATTCTTTTCCCACATTCTCACTACTTCATCTTCAGGGCCAGGTGAGCCGTGGGCGGGGTTTTATTCTCTCCATTCCTCCTTTGCTATCCGGTTCTCGATGGATTCCGTGTTGCAATATCGGTGATGATGAGGTGTGTGCAAGCGCGGGTACGTGGATGGCCTCTCCGATATTCTGATTCAGTGTGCCTTGTTTGACTATGTACCTTGCAGGACCTACTCTTCTTGCCCTGTATTCTTAATTTGCTGTTCATTACCCCTTTTCTATTCAGTTTCTTCACTATCCCTCTTCATTATTCTCTGTTTGTTGTACTTCCTTTCTTGTATCTGTTCCCTTTACTTTTCAGTGATGCCCCTTCCTCCATATCTTTGTATTACTCTTTTAAGTTTTCTCCTTGCACTTGAACACTTTTCTACTTGCACCATTTCATTATTCTCTACCGCGATATCCTATATCTGTGTCCAAAATTCCCTTTTCTCGTCATGTTGGCTCTCTTATAATCAGAGCGTTCCCGATCTTGTCCCGGCTCCAGACCAGAGACTTGAACTTGGCCTGTATTCTTCCAGTCGACTGCCGAAGCGTGATCTCTAAATCCGTCTCTCGACATACTGACAATATCGTCAACTCTTCTTCTACTCAATTCAATGTCTTCACTTTACAAAAGTCCTATCCATCTTTCTCCTTCTTCTCATCCCGCGCCATGACGCCAAAGAGCGACGGACGTTGGAACGAATACAAAAGAAATTGACTTTATCTCGGATATGTGACATGTCACATGCACCATCTCAGGAATTGAGTGCGACTCTGACTGCGAATCGAATGCGAGTTCCTTGTAGTTGTGCTGCTTTCCTCAATCAGTTAGGTAGTAAACCTGCATTGCATGTCGTAGTTGTCTGCCTGGGTGATGAAACGTCCATAGTGTCAGGCAAAGACAAATCCATGGGGACGACCAGAAACGGCAATCTTCAATGACTGGCCTCACGCTCAACCAACCTTCGCCCCGACAGCACCAAGCCTTCCCGAGTCCTCCTCTTCACCCCCTCGTCCAAAAATAAAGTCATCACCACGTTCACAGATCCCATTTCAGCATGCGATGCACCGAATAGAGAAATCCAACTTCCATTCGTCCATCTAGTATATATATCCCCCCAGGCGGCCAGGCCACGAATATATACAATAGCCAGAGACTTTCAACCTCGCCTCCATACTCCTCATCCTTCATCCCTAGACCCTCTAAGCTTCCCCGCCAAGACAGCTCAGAAAAAGCAAGGACGCTCCATCTCCCGCTATGGCATGAAGCCTATGCATCCCCTCACACAAATGCCATGCCCATTCTCAAAGAAAAATAACCGACGCCACAAAAACACTACACCCCATTGTGCCCACCAATGTTGGTTGGGCTTCATATATACGTGCTTGTTGTACACTAACCTGCAAAAAGAAAAAGATAAAATGAAAAGCAAACAAACATGCATGAAGAGTAAGAGCAGGAGCAGACGTGACATTAAAACGCGCGGCGATAAATAGAGATGAAGAACCAAGATAGAGGTCGCAGTTCAAATGTCTTCTTACGGTCTAGTCCATCCCAAGCCTAGGGGTGCTGTATGCCCCTGCCGTACCGGATCTAGTAGGACGTTCGGACCGCATAAGCTAGACGTGTATACCAAACGATGTGCCATAAACGGGAAGCGCCATATTTGGGTCTCCTTGTCGCAGCGCATTAGATCCCTTACGGGTTCTGAGAATGGGGCGTGATTCGGTTCGAGAGTGAAGCGACGGTGCATTGTGCCATTATGGTAATGAATGGTCGCGTTTATGGGTCGGAGGAGAAGTGTGTCGAGTCCAGTGATGAGCCGCCGCTCAAGAGATGCTTGCTTCACGCTTGTGTGCGTGTGCGTGTGCGTGTGTGAGTATGGCGGAATGTGAGAAGGGCTGCAATGCGCTGCGCAAAAGCCGATGAATATATATATATAAATTAGAAAAGCCAAATCTCGAAGCGTTCATCCGAATGATTCCTTCTTTATGCTTTCGTTTTCAAACACGGTTTCGTCTCGTCTACTCGTAACCAGCACCGCGTTGCCATGGGCTGCAGGGAGCGTGTTAGACAAAGACCAAAATGGACCCAAAACAAAGAAAGCCATGGAGTCTACCTGTAGAATACACTTACCTCACTTTAGCTGGGGTTGGTTTGTAAGTCGACGCCGAACTCGGGCTCGCATTACTACTAAGGCGTCTTTGGCTCATAGCTGACCCAGTGCGAGTGTGTTGACTCGGCGAAGCCGCCCTTAGGGAACTCTCGGGTCGCTGCCCAGCAGGGATTGGAGGCATAGATGGATTCACAGGGGATCGCGGCGCGTTTTGTCCCTGGAAGGACTGTTGCGAGACCGTTGCCGAGGCGTTCTGCCCGTTCGCGGCGCGGTGGCGCAGATCTTCTGACGACAACGACTCGTCGTCGTCCTCCAGCTTGTAGCCAGCCTTGTCACCTCGAGCGGTGGCAGCCAAGGCGTCGAGTTCGGTCGTTGTGTTCAGGTGAGTCTGCGACTTCATAAAGGAAGCGCGATCATCCGCCATGTACAAGTATCGGGCATCCGGGTTCTTGCGGAAGAAGGTGACGGTGGTGGACACGATGACCATGAGAAGCAAGATGAGGGAGAAGGCGGCATTGAGGACGAAGAGCACAACACCGACGACGCCGATGACGATTTGGGGGGCGCCAAACACGTTGGAGAAGATGAGGAGGCAGATGGCGTTAAGGAAGTTGATCACGCAGATGGCAATGTTGAACGAGTTGGTGCTCTTGTCCATCCATGGGCGCATGACTGAAGCGGCAATGAGAGCGCCGGCTTCGATGATGACGAATCCGACGGCTTGGGCCACACTGGCCTTTTGAGCCAGAGCAACAAACATGGCCTTGACCAGTGTGTAGCACAAGACTGGAATGATGAAGTAGTAGCCCGACGCACGGAACTGAATGTACAAGAACCCCCATTTGTTGAGGGCCTGGGGATCGGAAAACAGAATAAAAGCAGCGTTACGGTGCATGGCCAGAGAGCGACGAGCAATGCGGATAACTTTGGCGGCGCCCCAAGCCAGTGTGGCGGCCAGGCCAAAGAAGAAGAAGACGGCAAGGACAATCTCGGCGGGCGAGTCGCTTTGCGTAAACTCCCACAAGCACAGAATGGCCATCTGGGGGAAGCCGATCAGGGCAACCCGGTACAGGATGCCCTTGAGCACGGTGAACCAGCCGTTGCGAAACTCGAGGAATTTGTCGCCGGCCATCCACTTTTGCTTGATGCAGAGCTCGCACACGCCCTTGAAAAAGGCCACGGCCAGAATGGCGAAGACGACAAAGATACAGAAGAAGGTCAGGCCCGTCATGAACAGGTTGGTCGTCTCGATCTTTGTGCGAAAGGCCACACGCTGGATGCCGTACACGATGTAGGCACCAGACGAGGTCATGATGTTGGTCCGCTTCATAAGGTTGGTAGCGGCGGTATAGGCAGGCTTGGGCATCATAGCAGCACCGCGTCGAAAGAGGTTCAGGCCATGTCCGGCCATGTCGAGGCTGCGCTTCTCGACCTGAACCGATACGGTCGTAAGGGTGTCGAAGATTGTGGATGGAGTGCCGCCTGTCGCTCGCTGATACCAGGTGAAGATGTCCTGCATGAAGCTGACTTTAATGATGCCCATGGACCACTGGAAGTCCTGGGTCCAAGACTGAACAATGGGTGGCAAGTGGACGCTGGAAAGACCGAGGATGGCTTGCGCCTGGAAGTAGCCAAAGAGCGACAGGGAATTCGCGGCAACGTGCGCAGCAGTATTGGAATGACCGAGACCATTGACAACCGCCGAGGCCATGAGGGCCAAACCAGCAATAACGGCGGTAGCCCACTTCACGCCGAGCAAGTCGACTGTCTTCCCGTTGGAGATGTCGGCCTCGACGCAAGCAATGGCGCGGGGATTGTCCGTCTTGGTCAAATTAATGAGCACACGGACAGTAGCGTCCAGGTCGGGGATGCTGTAGGCGATGCCCGGTATCTGCTTAGACGCGTCGGCGGGGACGGGCAAATTGAAGGCGAAGGGAATCTTTCCCGCCACCATGGGACACAAGCCACCCAATTTCATCTCGCACGGGTCGACGGTTCGTCGCAAGAAGGTATATCCATACGCGGAGATGGCCAAGTCGAAGAGAACGTAGCCCTGGACGGAGGATGTGGCGACGACTTCCACAGTAGCCGAGTTATTCTTCGGTGTGTACACGACGTTGAAGAGACTGGCGGTGAAGCTGGAGTCTTCCTGGCAGTTGTTGAGCGAGTTGGACATGAGCATATTCTCGCCCGCGACCGATGAGAGCATCGAGGCCATCGAGGCCAGGACCAGCATCGGCGCCCTCAATAGCGACCGCATGTTGAGCACGTTCCTACTCAGTAGGGCGGAAAGCCACGAAAATATCCCAGGGGAGGACCTGCAACGGAGAAAGATATTGTCGAGCCACGAGGTTAGTCAGAGTTGCTAGTTTCGGGCACGTCGGAGTATCGTCGTCGTAAACGAGGGAATCCCAAAGTTGGACAACGAGAAGAAAATGAGTCGGTTTGATCGATAGCGAGTGACGTGGATTCCTTCTTATTCAGTCTCGTTTCTCCTTCGATTTTTCGTCCAATATCACTGACGTTGGCGATTAAGCGGAGGGGCGGAGAAGCGGTGACAGACAGCAAAGGATCAAGTCGATAATGGCCCTACCAAACGGCTCGCGACACGGGCGTGAATGGAAAGACAATGTCGACTTTCCGCGCAGTCGTCAGGCCGTAAGAGACGAAGAAGCAACAGCTCAAAAGCAGGGCTCGAGATAGACCACGAGCAATGGAGGAGATGCCGGGTTAGAAATGCACCGTTACGAGGAGTCTGAGAGATGGCTCCAGCAAAGGCTCAGTCAGGACTCAGGAGAGGGGAGGCGAGGAACGATGGCGCTTAGGGGCTCCGCCTGCGCCGTCACTTGGGCGGGTCTCCGTCCCCCGATTTGGGACTTCGCAGCTGCTGATTGTCCCCGACGGGTGCTTTGCAGTAGCTGTAGGTGTGCGTGTGTACGCTGACGGTAGACACATCCACTGCTCGTAGCGCACAGGCAACGTAGCCGCCCCGTTCTGCGCATCTGCGCTCGAACGCGGCGATAGCGCAGCCACCAGGTGCGGTGTCCATGTGGGGCGGTTCTGGGGCTGTGCCAATGGTACACGGGCTATTCGCTGACGAATTCAGCCACACGCTTGTCATACGTGCGACGCCAAGCTCGACCCGACTACTAATTAAACCAACTCTCCACGCCTCTTGTTGCTTGCGACTGCTCAATTCGCTCGATCCATCATGCAACTTGTTTCCCGTTGTTTTTTTGTTTCTGCGTTTTGTTTCTACTATGTAGATTGGAACTTGGGTACATACTGGTATGTAGGTACATACCATGTATATAGTCCACGGTGTCAAAGAAGGAAACACCGGCCCTGTCCCCTCCGGGCCCTCCCCCGGTCTCCAAAACGCAGACAAACGCAAATCCCAGATTCCCTTGGCTCCATCTAGCACGCACTCAAAACACAGGAGGTGTCAGGACTCAGGTCATTGGGCCGTTCCTCGTATTGGCTCGACTCCCCCTTCAATTCTCGACTTGGCCGGCCGGTTCGCGTCCGACGCCAGCGACGCGGCAGGGGCGGAAATGAACACTTCTTCAGCCCGGAAACGGGCAGGCACCGCGTTACCATGAAGAAGGTACATACATACATATATGTACATATACATACATACATACTTAGGTACATACACATCCCTGCCATAGCAAGAATGTAAATGACGTGGGCTATATCCGTCTGCTCTGTCGGGGCCAGCCAGTAAGCAGCCTCCGTCGCACCCAGAACCATGGCTCGTGGGGGATTAAAGGAACCAGCCGAACCACAAAAGAAAACCACAAAAATATCGCCCGAGACATGAAACAACAGTTAAGTTGAAGTCTAAGAAGCCATCTTGCATTGTTTTGATTCACCCCGCGCCAAGCGTGCGAATCTGCATGCATCAGGGGTCGTGCCGGTATGCAGAAGTCGCGGGTGCGGGTATCTCGAATTTGCGTGCAATCCAGTCCAACCTCACGCGTCCATGTACCTAGGTATTGGCCAAGGTCATCAAAACACGACTCGATTGAGAGTATAGTAATATCCCAATGCCTACATAAAGCAGCTGGGCCTCGGTCGTGTTGTGGCCATTTCCAGTCAGTACGAATTCCTCATCGATGACAAAGGCCATCGACTGCGCCGCCATCGACGGAGCTCGTCGCCTGGGCATCAAGAACAACAGCGTCCAGGACTTCGATCCCAGAAGTCTGGAGGCCGGCCTTGGCCCGCGAGACCTGCAATCTGATCGATATACTACCCGCAAGGCCGGAACGACTGATGAGCAGCACCTGCACGCTTTTCTCACCGCAGCCAGGGCCGATGTCTTTGTTCCCTCTGTCCAGCGCTATGTCCTGACTCCCGATATGTATCGTCCACATCTTGGCCAATGACACTTTTGCGCAGACCGCCTCCAATGTTCGCTTCATCTCAGCCGGCGCCAACAACGTCTTCAGCTCGCACTGGAGCAACGAAGACATGCTATCTGAGCTTGACTCGGTATCGATCCGCATGCTACATACCTGAATGGTTCAGCAACTCCGGAACCGCGAACGTCTTCATGCGGGTCTGCAGTGGTCTTGCCCTCAAGGGCCATGGCAAGTCCAACCTCGAAGCCTCCGCCGACGACACAAAATCCTTCATCAAGGCAGCTCTTTCCAAGATTAGCTACCAGGCGGGCACCAAGGCCATGTGGGCGGCGTGCTACGAGCTGGCTGCCTCTCGAAGGGCCATCGGGGCAGTCAACCTTTCTCGGCGTCCAGCGTCTGTCTCACCTGACGCTGCACACACGCAACGTCAAGCGCGCCGTTGGGACATGAATGCAAGTGTACAACGCCAAGTCCAACCAAGATGGCAGTCTCTTCCTCTCTTCCTCCACAGTCATCAGTGTGGTGAAAGCCTCTGCAGGCGCCTCACCCGCTTCTCCGTCTATAACGTGGTACGTGCTCGCGAGGTTCTCAAAGCCGAGAAGGTCACCTTCACGGAGCGAACCCACCAGACGGTACTTCTGAGATTGTTCTCGATCGGGAAGAAGCCGGCTACACCATGAGTCTCTGCCAGACACCCACTGCAGAGCTCTCAGGGGATGGGTTCACTGCTTCAACCAGTGTGCTGAGTTCTGTTGCCAACGCAGCGGACACGAGCAAGGTCAAGATCTTCCATGAGCGTATGCTCGGTTTCACGCACCTTCGTACTTTTGCCGTCAACGCCGGCTCGGCGCCTGATGGTCAATATGATGGGTTGATGCACGTCATGGGCTTGTCCAATGATGATCAACGAGTCAATATTCTCACAGAGGGGCTGAACTCACAGTCTTCCATGTTACTCGCTCGACGATGTTGATTCGCGTTGCTGCATTTCGTTCTTCAAACAACGTTGAGGTCCGGGCGGTGCTCTCACCATCGTAGATTGTGGTTAGAAAACTGAAGATAGATATCAAATCTCTTGATTCCCGTTCTTTTATATTGATTGTATGATACACCATTCATATGTCAACATTCAATGATGGTGTGCCGAGAAGGTAGGACATGTATGTGTATGTACATATTCACGAACAAAATTCACGCAAGACTTCACTGTACACTGGTGGCGATGGGTCTGCAATGTGCATACACAATCATGCTGCTGGAAAGTAAAAACTATGGACATTTGTATTCATGAACATTATTCTTGAATTGTGATTTAATCTGTATAGCCTATATACATACATGAAGAGGTTTATTTCGGTGCCTGCGGGATGCTGAAGAAAGACTTGATCGAGGGCTTATCGAGGGCTGCTTCAATGCAGACATTTTTGTTCGTACACTCTAGACTCGTAGCCATCCAACTGACGGTAGTAGCGGGGGTTTTGGGAGCCATTGATAGGTGAACAAACCGATGATTCAATGCGCGAGGAACCGGTTGCGATGATTTGAGACGATGTGCGAGAATTTGGGCCGCGATAAACTCAAAATGGGGGCGAATAATCTGTTTACGATGACCTCGTTGGAACGATACCAGCGATTTTCTGGACCCAGAAATTTTCAGGCTCAGATACTGGACTCAGTATTTGCAGACGGTTTAAACACCACTAAGTTCAATGGCATCGATGTTTCTAGTTGGCAAGCTACTCCTATGGAGACATAATACTGAACAAGTACAATACATTTCGATGTTGCTTCAATGCACACCGAGCAAACAAGTGTGTGCCATTAGTGAGTCTCTATTGTGCAACTCTGCGCTTGCGTCGT
The DNA here is from genome assembly GCA_004016085.1 of Claviceps quebecensis. Lineage (NCBI taxonomy): Eukaryota > Fungi > Ascomycota > Sordariomycetes > Hypocreales > Clavicipitaceae > Claviceps > Claviceps quebecensis. The sequence continues at coordinate 17,217 of QEQW01000018.1, forward strand.
AACCATGCGCCTACCCTCTATCCAACAAAAGTTAATTCGCTTTAATTTTTAAATCCCACAGTCGTCATCAAGAAAAAGCAAGAAAGAGCAAAGCAGGGAAGAAAGGGAAGCTTCTTCGCTAAGAGACCCAGAGACCTGTGACTATCATAGCGGCAAAGGTTACCCATAGACTCGTAATCATTACAATAGGTGCAGCAGAAAATTCTCCACACGGATTATTCCAGTCGTAAGTAACGTTATTCACTGCGGCAGCTGCCGCAAACACAGAGCACGGCTTCGGTGATCCGTAATTGAAGTAGTCGACGTTGAGCACGTTGGGAGCGCGTCCCCAGTCCGCACGGCAATTGTTGGCCGCCAGTCCGACACTGCCCGTGCCGTTGATCCCATTTGTATCGTTGAGGAGAGACACCGCCGGAACCATGAGTGAAATGCCAAACACGTTGAATTCCACGTTGAGGTTATGATTCATGATGTACAGCCGGTCTTTAGCGGCCTCTTTGGACAGATCGGGCGGGCGTTGAACTGTGCAAGGAAATGCCCTGTCCATCGGATCAAAGGGTGTTTCCCACGCCTGCGAGAATTCGTCCATGAGCCAGGGGTATTTTGTCTGATTCGCTTGGTAGTCGAGGAACATGACGACGCGCTGGCCCTTCAAAATCATCTCTTGCAGCGTGGGCCAGTCATCCAATGCCATGGGCAGAAATGGCGGAGTATAGACATATTTTGTGATTCCGGATCGTTCGATAAATGGAACATAGAGCGAAGGATCCGAGTAATTTCCGTTGCCGAGCAGGATCGTCACAACATCATAGGGATGCTGGTCGACCCAGGCCCTGACTTGGCCCAGCCAGTCGTAGATGGGGCCCGCATCCAACAGATCGCACGAGGTATGGCAGAAATGGGGAACAGTGCCTGTTCCGTTTCCGGGCCATTGTATCTGGCCTTGAAGGAATCGAACACCATCGTTCAACTGAGCGGTGACATCGAGCTCCTGATTGGAACCGCTGTTGCCCGGCCGGACGAACGGTGAATTATGGCAACCGACATTTGTGATGTTGCTGTATTTTCTCGTGCAAAACTCGACGTACTTATTGCAAGGCTGTGTATTTATAGGCACTGACGATGTGGTCGCGGTGAAATTGGCTCCCATGGACAGCGTTCCCGTAGACGTCGTCGTCCCAGCAGACGTGGAGCTGTTGGCGCCAATGAGGGTGATTTTCGAAGCATAGGATTGGTAAGCTCCCGACGGAGGGCTCGTTTCACGCGTTGGCTTGCTTGTTTTCGTGCCCGTGTAAAATGCGAGTGCAGACGTTGCGCTATATTCGACTGTTTGGGCCAGCACGGTCGGGGCCAGCGCGGCGACGATTGTCGCGACTGCAGACCACTTCATAGCGATTGTGAAGAGAACGACATGTGACTATGCGAACATATGCTGTGTCGCGTTCTACTCAAGTCCTTTTCCGTGGTACGGACAGACAGCGTGATGAGCTGGGATGGCCCCTGGGGCCTGGGTGCGTCGATCTGCCTCGGGGCTAGGTAGAGTAATGTGATAGCTTCCGTTGGTGGAAGTGGAAAGATGACGGGGGTTCGCAGCAAGATTTGAGTGATATGAAATCGCGAAAGAAAAAAAGGCAGCGCATGCAAAGGCGTCCAAGTGACTTAAAACAAGGAGCAAGAAGGAGAAGACAGGAAAATCGTGCAAAAGAAGCATCAGATGATGTCGTCAATTGCGGCATTGAGCCATCATCCATGGACTGGGGTGGATCGGATGCATGGATCAAGGGTGTGGATCGGGCGCCTACTCCCGACCCTGGGGCTGGAATGCGCCGGCGTTCGCCAAGGCCTGCTTGAAAGTTGGAGCCCTGCTTCGACAACAAGAGCTTGGCGTTGGCTGTGCTACAAACGGAGAATCGCACATCAACTTCACTCTCCGTAATTTGAGTTCAATGCGTTTATTCTATATGTACAGAGAAAGAGATATAGGTAGGTCTCCGATCATCCATGTCAGTCTATTCCCCGCTTCATCATTGGTTGATGCCTTGGTCCTTAAGTCGTGCTCCATTCCCGCTGATCATCATTGGGTGATACCTTTAAGTCGTGCTCCATTTCTGCTCATCATCATCATCGACAAGTTTTGTCGGCCAATGCCCGGTACCGTCGCATCATCACTCCAACACCGCGCAGTCGCAACAGGCCCTTCAGGCTTCAGCAGTCCCAGCATTCGTAGCTCCCCTTGAAGGGCTGGTGGGTGTCATTGCAGAAGTCTGTCTCGCCCTCGCAATAGCGGCGAATCGTTTCTTGCGACTCGGACATCCTGCAAAAGTACAGGCCGTCGCCGTCATCACCCCAGTCATGGGCACCGACCAAGTTGTAGACACAGCTCGTCTGGGAATTGAAGTATCTGCCGTAGGCACGGCATTGGCAGCAGCGGCCAGACCCGGGGCAGGTGCTTGTGTGGGCGAAGGCTGCCGTGGCGAGGACAAGGACCACGAGCTTGGAAAGCATTGTGGAGAAGGTGAGTAATTAGGTCGATACTTAGAATTGAAGTCAATTTCTCACGTGTGTCCGGTAGGTATCCGTAATGCTCGTTGGATTGAAGGCGTTCGAATCAAGTGAAGTGGCGTTGACGGACAAGTGGAGGAAGGATTTAACGTCACCCACGGCTTTAGAGCTATTTGTGCCTTGTCCCACTTATCTAGCCCTGGCCAACCCACGCATCCTTGAGCTTACGGAGTACGGAGTAGAAGGTAAGGTACCCCGGCATAGGCTAGGGCTAAATGTGGGGCGACGTGGCACGAGAAAGAATTCGTCAAGAAAAATCGATCCTTGTGGGAAGTTGCGTCAAAGCTCGATTACCTATCTTGTACTCCGTGTTACACACTGAGTCGACACTTAATGGCGCCTGTAAAGAAGCAGGGAAGAATGGTCTCGATATCACCGTTGCGAAAGGTCTTTTCTGTTGAGTCGAGCCAATCTTTCTATGACTGATAGGTACTCTATACGAAGTATGTATGTACCTATGTATAGATACAGCGATATACCAATGAACCAAGGCACCCTTCGTACATACAATTGATTGTGCCGTAGCGAAATGCGCCTCCGGACCACCAAAGAAATCTGCCGAGATTCTAGGCTTTGATCAAACGTAGGTCTTTTGTTCCACTGGCTTATAAGTTGTGGCAGCCGGGCATACGACACTGGACTTGGCAGCCCAGCCACAAGTACAATGAAGAATCAAAACGGAGAAGACCGTTGCCTACACCATGGGCGTCTGTGTCTTTGATATTCCGTCAACTTGCGATACGAGATCTAAGTTACGGCACCTCCTTTTGCCAGATTCCCGTCGCATCGAGGACTGTCGTACGGGAACGACTGAAATCCTCGGCAGGCGTGACTTGATTCCTATCAGGTATCTCCGTAGGTATGTATGTGTGTACTCCAAGGTAGTATGTACATATGTACTACTGTACATACTGTATGTACCTTACCTACGGAGTATCTTGATGCATCAAAATCGGAAGATTCAGCGGGAAGGAGCGACCCACCGCCGCTGCTAGACCCAGTGGGCGCCGCGGCGCCGCCCAATGAATGAGCTGACGTCACTTGCCTACAAGCGCCGGCGGCTCGCCTTCAACACCAAAGCTACCTACCTTTACAAGTTGAAGTAGCAACACCATCGCCAACTCGTCTCCGAATTCTGCGCCCATTCACTCTTGCTTCTCTGTACGTTCAAGGCACCAGGCTTAAGGAACTGCAATCTCACTGTTACCAGTCTCTACACAGAGATCGTCGACAACATCTGTTAAGCTCGGATTGCTCTCCGTCTCGCAGCTATGGCTGCTCCCAAGGCTCGCCGCAACACTACCATCATAGCCGCTCTTCTATACCTTATCTCCCTTCCCTTTCTAATCCTCGTACTCATTGGCAACACACATGATGTAGCCGTACTCAGAGACCTGTACTTCTTCCAGCTCGATGTCTCTCAGATTATCCCCATCGCCGTGAGCAATGCCAAACTGCTCAACTCGGTAGCTCGAAGCTTGGGTCTCTATGACTTTTACCAGGTTGGCGTGTGGAATTACTGCGAGGGATATTTTGACAAGTTTGTGTTCCCCTTTCTTCTTTCCTGTGACATAGCCAGCTGCCAACCGCCAAGGCATTGTATCGTACATGAGCCATGGACGTGGTGAATCGCTATCTGGCCCTTGTTTTCATTTGACTAATGTTTGCACCCTATCTCTCACTTATAGTGGCATCGCTTATTGCTCACCTCCCGAAACGTTCTTCTGGTTCAATCCCGTTGAGATTCTCGTCGGCCAATTACTCGCCGGAGCTCAGATCGCCCTCCCCTCGGAGGTCTTGACCATCCTAGGCCTCCTACGAATAGGATCCAAAGTCATGTACGTCTTCTTCATGGCGGGCACGATCCTCGACTTCGTCTTGCTGCTCGGATCGCCCCTTGTCATGCGCACGCGCTGGTTCAGCTTGTTCATCTCGGTGATAGGAGGGCTGGCGGCCGCAATGCTTACCGTCGCTGCCGCTATTGCTACCGCCATCAGCGTAGCTGCCAAGGTGGCTCTCACGTCGCAGGACCAGCTCAATATCAACGTCAACATTGGTGTCAAAATGTTCGTCTTCATGTGGATTGGCGCAATCGCCTCGGACCTGGCCTTCTTGTTGCACGCGGCCATGGGTTGCTGCTGTAAGCCAAATCGGCGAGCTAAGTCGCCTAGAGAGAGCAGTTCGTCGCCATCAAGTAGCTCCAAGCGTGTGATGGATCTTCCTAGCTTTGTAAGACGGAGAAAGGCAAATGCCGCGTTGGCATAGAGAGAGGCTCCCGCATATGATTATGGATGTGTAAATTTGAGAGAATGGTTGCCATCTCTACTCTCTTAACTCTTCCATCTTACACTGTTGTTGACTTTCTCAATTCTGATAATAATTATATAGCAACTTAGCGTTGATGTAATTGTGTTGGCTGGTCTACGAATACTCCATGAATCCATAATGAGCAAGGTAGACCATCGCGAATTGGTTGGGTACATGAGAATATGGAAGAAACGAAGCAGACATCTTGGAAAACACGGTATGGTATGGTATTGGAAACTATAGATAGATCTTACACAGCGTTCTGGACATCAGCAGCCAGGTCAGGATTCAGGATCCAATGATCCGTCTCCCATCTCTCCAGTGGGCTGTGAACATATAACTCCATGACCACAGTGTCTCTGCCAAATTCCATCATCCATCTGATGACCCTTATCCAGTACAAAATTAGATAGCCATGCGATTATCACAAAAAGTCACCTTCAACACCGCCTGAGCGCCAAAACACCATAAAGCAAAAACACTCCCCTTTCTTCTCCTTCCTTCGTGATCGCCTAAAATAGTAAGATATAACCTTTTCTTGGTCTTCTCCAAGGTCTTTTTTCTCACTCTCCAGTCTCCACCCCCTCCTTCTTTCTCATCATTCCCTTCCTCACCACACCCTATTCCGTCCCCTCGGGCAAATTCACCAGCCCCCCCAGACGACCGCACCTTCGCGCCACAAAACACTTATTGATCGTCATGACCATGGCCTTGAGCGAGCTTCCTTGGACATTGTCCATAGTGATCATATTGGGATACGTCGTATCCGACAGGGCGTACCAGAACTGATTATAAAGAGCAGGCCAAGTGGCCAAATTCCAGGCAAGGAGCGACGGCACAGCTCCGAAGAGTCCCCAAGTTGGCATATTGACACGCCAGTCCATGTTATACATGGTGGTCATGCGAGAGGGGCGCGCTTCTTTCAGAGCCGCAAACTGGCCCTTGACGAGCGTTTCGATTCTGTGGGTATTGATTTCGTGCGAGTTGAGCGGGAAATTGTCCTCACTGATGAAACCTTCCTTTGCGGAGAAATAAGGGGTTCTCGCCCACATGAAAGGCACGCGGATGATCACGGTCGACCGGCCCTGTTCTTTGTGCTCGGGGCTGATGAGGTCTTTGAGGCGCCAGAAGGTAATATCTTGTTCATGCAGATGCTCGAGGTTGGCTCGGTGTTTAATGATCTTGAGCTCCTCGACTAGTTTCCTAAGGTTGTCTTCGTTGAGCATCTTGTAATGTCGGTTGGCGTCGCGGGCGTCGTCGTAGTGGAGATCCCAGATGAAGAGCTCACCGGGGTATTCGTACATGAAACGGTTGAGTTGGTCGATTATGGCGCGAAGACCTGGCCCCTTCATGCCGTGGTACCTGGGACCCACCCAGGCGCCCGTGCCGGCGTGAAATCTCTTGTTTTTGCCCATCAAGGGGTGGTAGTCGATGACGCGGACGCCCCCGATGCTGACTTGTTCGTAGATGGATCTGGTTTGAGTGAGGGAGTTTTCGGCTTCTCCAAAGCCGATCCGATGTGAGGGAAGCCACATGCCCGAGTTGTGGGATCGGGGAAGAACGATGGACCGGAGAGGCAGGTCTCCGATCTCTGCGAGTTGGGATTGCATCCACTGCTTGGGGCCGTCATTGGAGATGAATTCGCCTTCCATTCCTGCGAGCATAAAGCCCACTCCGCCGGGAATATGACGAATGCCGAGATAGTGTACACTGTTCACCTCATTGTTGAGTGTCTTGAGCTGATCTTGGAACTGGACAAACACTCTGTGCTGTAATCCCGACCGATATTGTACTTGAAACGACGCGGGCTGACGAGTTCCCCTAAGCTCGTAGGTCACCTCGCCGAAGGCATCCTTGCTGGGCAATAAGTTATGTGGAAGATTGTTGACGCGTAGAGTCACCGATTGACCAGGAGATATGTCCAGAGGCCACTTCAAGTCCCATTCCAAGAGACGATAGGAGCCGTTGTAGGTCATGTGCCAGTGGTAAGGCGTGGCGTTGATGAGAGATATGTGCGTATCTTCCCAAATTACGTAACGACCTGAACGTCGTTTGGCAATTGCGAAATCCGGCTTAGTAGCAGTAGTTTCCGGTGTTGTGTCCTTTTCAGCGTGAATGATCTCTTTGCGGAAAGAGTCTACTCGCATGTCTGCGTATGGAGATTCAGGCTTGTCTGGTGTAGTAGTACTCTTGACGTGATCGAGCCCATCTTCTACGATAACCGGATTAACGAGTACGGTAGGATGGCCACTGGCGATGAAGACGAGTACCAAGAGAGCAAGAGCTCTGGCGAGAGACATTCCAGAGAGATGCATCAGGAAGAGAGCCTCGAAAAAGAGAAATATGGACAGATGAATTCGATAAAGAGTTTCCTAGAGAGAGAAAACGTTAAATGGGCGGGCAAATGGAAAGAGTTGCATATAAAGAAACACGCAAAGGAGAGAGACGCAGATCGAAAGAAACACGTGCAGTATGAGACTAAAAGGGCACATGGTATACAAATGAGCTTAGCTTGTGAAGCCAAAAAGGCCGTAAATCAGAAATGCACCACGAAAAAAAAAAGACCCCCCAGCACAACACCGAATGAAACCACATCTACAATAGGAAAAACTAGCTAGGTCGTTCGTAGAGGCGTCACATGCAAAAAGACTTCACGTGCAGCTATAGCAGGTTTGAAAAAAAAAAAAAAACAGTTACAAGCCCGGACGAGCTAACAAAACCTTAAATGATAGAAATTTAGGAAAAAGACGGAAGTAGACTTCATGAGACAATGTCAAGAAGGAGAGTCAGGTTGAGGGCTCGTCTGTGCAGAAAACATCAGTGGCTGTAACCGAGGAGTCAAGAATAGATTATAGGGGAAGAAGCACGAGACTCATTTCTTACTGATGTAGAGAGCCCGGGGCGCAGAGAATATTTCACATTATTAGAAGCTTAGTAGATAAGCTGGAGCACGTAGAGTCTTCATGGCGCCTCGCTCGGGGGAATGAGGCTGTGGCAAGCCAGGGGAGTGACTACCTATGTAGACATATTCTCTCACCCCAGAGTGGGAGACGACAGGAGTCAGTTCCTCACAGTCAGTGATTCTGTGAATGGCACTATTTCGAAAGAAAAGGAAGGAATTAGCGAGTCGTTGTACCTCGTGAGCTCTGACCTGCATTTACATAATTGACGCCTGCACAAGCGAGGGGAAGGGACACGGCAAGTCTGCATTGAGAGTTCCGAGTTCGGAGCAAAATGGTGGTCGATCCTGAATGGGGCGTGCTAGTACGGGACGGACACGTAGGAATAAGCAGGCCAGATCAGTACACAGCTAGACCATTTATCAGTCTGTGGAAACTTGAAAGCCTACTTGCTGTTTGGATTTCAGTCTCATTAGTCGCGTCCTTTCTCCAAGAGGCCTACGAGTCTGGCGTGAGACAGGCAGCCTCATCCTCACACATCCCATTAAGGAACCAAGGCACAATCAAAGCAACCAATGAACATCTCAACACTGTTCGGGAGATTCGAATACATAGAAATGAATCCATTTAGCCGTTAATCTGTGCTTATATTGTGCGCATACTGAATGTCCCCATGTTGATGAACTCCTCTGAGAAAATGCCACAGCGAGGCCTATCATCTCTATTCGCGAATAGGGGGATTGGCAATACGATATACCTTTTAAGCACTGGAACAGTATCTCTTGTGCGTGAAAGGAAGCCGCCACAAATTTTGTTGGCCAAGCGCAGAGCCGGTCGAAGCTCGTTCGAGAAGTTGTCTGTCAAATTGCGACATTTCCTGTTCCGTGGCCTACCGTTTAGGAGTGCTGGACATCAGGTCTTCATCCTCTAACTGTAAAGCATAGTTGGCCCAAGGATTGACGCCATCTTTGTCTGATCGACTCTTTTCCATTAGTTTTTCCATTAGGAGATGCTGCACATATTCCTTCGTGCTGCTCAGCTGATCATTCATCTGCTTGTATTGCTGGTTGATAGACTGAATATTTCGGAAGCTCTGCGCAATCTCACTGGCAAACTCCCTTTCCGTTAACGTGCTTGTGGTAAAGGACAAGTAGCAGGTGCCGCTGTCGTCTCGCTCTAGCTGGCCATCAAGTGTGCCATCTTCCATCATCTGACGAACCAAGGTCAGCACAGCGTCGTCGTTTTCCAACGTCTTTCCCGTTACAGCGTTGACAGTCATGCGTCGTATCATGGAAATCTCAGCGCGCTGATATATTGACCGTAAACCAAGGATCTGCCATTTTTGGTAAGATGCGAGTACCTCTTGCAGAAGAGTTGAGGTCCCGTCCTCCTCCCATAGTGCGGCGTTTTCTTCGATTTGAGACTTGAGGAATGCAGCTTCCGTTGACACGAAAGCCTCGGCTACACTGCCGTACGCCTTCGCAGCAATCTCATAAATTAAATGGGCCGTCCCTGTCGAGTATGAGGGCAAGGTTGGAGCCTTTCCCTGGCCGAGAAGCGCTACGAGCACCCATCTTTTGTACGAGTCGAGCATGATTTTGCTCATCGCTCTGTCTTTGGCAGGATGCAAGATGACCTGCTCGAAAGCTTCTTTTGCCTTGGTCCAATCACGCCTCGACATGTACATAAGCCCTCGAATGTAGCCGTATTCCAGCACAGTCGTACTCGTGATTTGATCGGTTAGGCCGCTTATTGTTGAGATGTAAGAGGTCGGCGGTAAAGATGGATCGCAAAAAACGCTGTTTACTTTCGCATTCATGGTGTGCGGGTAGAAGAGGATCTCTCGGTCGATGACACGCAAGGCAGATTCTACCGAGTTGGAATTATACGCCAGCTGAGCCAACACGAAATGCGTCGACGTGAATAGCGACCCAGTAGGCTCGATTCGTAAAATAGCCGTCACCAACAGCTCGACGGCTACCGACGCCTGAGGAGAACCAGAATAATTAGCTACAAAGAAGCCACGAGCCTTGACTATCTTGCTGTTGACTCACCGGGAACATATGTCCGCCACCAATCTTCTCGAGAAGCATACGAAACGGTTGGCCGGCATATCGAATCTGGATGGGATCAAATTTGATGATAAACTCGACAATAGCGTCGAGAATCAGCTTCGAGGAGACTTGAGATTCGTTTTGGACAGTTTCTGTGAGCATCTGAAGGATAAAAAGGTAACTAATGGAGTGCAGAGACGGATCGAGACCCTAGAAATTGTGTTAGGAGACGCAGGGCAAAAGCTGACACATTCCCCGCGCGTACCTCAAGGATCTCTTTCGTCATGTTCAAAACAAGAGCATGAATCTCGGACGCGCTGCTGTTCAGTAACGCAATGTGTTGCCTGATAGAAGCATCGTACGCCTTTTCTTCCGACCGCGTCGACGGCCTGACGGCAGCCAAAGCCGTCAAGATGCCCTGTGTCTTCTCCATAATCATTCGACTGCAAGAGATGGATGCGGGTACGGCTGAGCTCGCTTCATGCTATGGGCCGTGAACATGAAGCACCAGGTTGGCGCGCGTCGCGGACGCAGTGGGCTACCGAATGGCACCAATAAAGCCAGAAATGGGCAAGTCGAATGAGGAGTTAAACGGAGAGTACGAAGAGGCTTGACATGAAAAGACAACGACGTTTTGGCTGAGTTCGCCGGAACTTGGGACTGGGAGGTGAGAAGCTGCTGATGTGGGGTCGCACAGGTCACTTCCAGAGTGACGAGTCCCGACTCCCAAGACTCCCGAGTCCCAAGGTGCTTTGTACTCGACCCACTTCTTGGCAGTTTTCGGTGACAACTTCAAACAAGAAGAGGAAAGGGACTTGTCACTTGATCCTCGCGAGCTGCATCTCTATGTCTTTAAAAATCACTGGCGCATTCCGAAGTCATCAGAGTCATCACAAAAAGAAGGAAGAAAAGGGAGCGGATATATTTTGTGAATATCGACAACAGGTAGTCATGCCACGCTATGATCATTGACTGTCTTCAGCAAGTCCTTCAAAGATGCAAACGAGGCACACCAAGATAAGACTCTCATCAAGTCGCATCGATGCGATTTGAAAGGAAACCAACGACAGAAAAACAAGGACTCGCTTTTAATGAAACTATGCAAAGTAATATATGCCTTGTCGTGCTGCGCCAACATCCTGGCTGTACCTACAGCTTGCCTGGCTCATGATAACGCTCGTTTGCCCGTTGCAAGGTGTGCTTGAGCGTCGCCAATTGCTGTGATTTTGCAGCCATAGTGATGTTGTGGGAATGGATAAGAGCGTCCATGGTGACTCGTATGTTTGATTCGGAAAAATTTTCGACGGTCTCTGGCGGTTGAGAATGAATATGGTGATCTGACATCGGATAATCGTAGGAAAGGGGAAGTGTGCTTGTGCCTGCCGCCGTTGCTACTGGTTGCTGGCCGCGTGGGGCGTGGCCGAGCTGCTTCTCAAAGAGTGAGTGATCGATTTCAGCGGTCCAACATTGTCGATTGGTAGACATGGATACGGTCTTGCGGTGGGGGGTGGAAGAGGACTGCGAGGGAAATGACGACGGGAGAGACTCGTGAGTTTGAGGTCTGGGCTGGATCTTCTTGACACCTTGCTCATGGGTGGATTTTGATTTGACATGTTGGACGTACGGGTGGCCGTCAGATCTTGATATTTTGCCTTGCTCATGGGTCGAACTTGTTTTGACATGTTTGATGCACGGGTGGCTGTCGGGTCTTTGTACCTGAGCCGCGGCGACGATATCGCTTTGGACACCGAGAGTGTTGGACGGTGTTAATGTGTTTCCTATTTTGATGGCATTCCTGGCCGAGACGGCGGTGCCGGCGGTGCGTCTTGACGGGCTGCCTTGATAGAGATCCACTGCTGCTGGGCTTTTTTGACCAATAATTTTTGCAGCCTTGGCTTGTTTTCTAGGCGCAACTTCAACTTGTGCGGCCTTTATCATGGTCGGAATCTTTCGAGTTGTATCTCTTACTGCGAAGTCCTCGTCAGATGAAGATGCGAGCGCCTCATCTGCGGCAGCATTCACGGCAGCGTATTCGTCTGAGGAAGATTCCGATTGATTGGGGCCTTCCGGTTCTTGCAGGTATTCTGCAAGCACGTCGCTCCTGTAGTTGTTTGTCTGGGGGGGAAAGGTAACGGTTAGTAATCTGCATCTCCATGTCAACAGTTATTTGAAAATTGATACGCACTGTTCGGCGTCGTCCACCTCGTCCTAGAGTCTCTTCTTTCGCCGCTGCTTGGCGGCGCGCCTCCTCCTCTCGTTGCGCGAGAATTCTGTCCCAGACGCTGGAAGAAACGGGTTCTGGAGCCGTGTGCTCAGCCGCAGTAGTCAGTCCGTCCACCAAAGAAGCCCTGTCGTTTGACCAAACTTTGGCATATGAGAACTGCACATCTACAGATCCTTCCTCATCTATCCTGGCCTGCTCCACGTCGGATCGATCTAAAAGCTTATCGACAGAAGGGCCATCGTATACGATGGCCCCTTTTTGATAATTATCGGCGAAGAGCGCTTGGGCACCGTGTTTGAGAATGGTTTCCAAATCATCACCAGCGACGTCGTCATGGTCCATACTTTCGATGAGAGCATGGTCGAGAGCCATCTTTTTCTTGCCGATTTGCATAATCCTCTCTTCCACGGTGTCCTTTGTCATGAGCTGGAAGCAAAGCACTTTATGTTTTTGGCCAATGCGATGTGCTCGTGACAAGGCTTGGATATCCTGATGCGGATTGAAATCGGGATCCATGATAATCACCGTATCAGCTGTTGCAAGGTTGATTCCCACACCACCTGCGCGGGTTGACAGCAAAAAGGCGAAAACGGTAGAGTGGGGTTCATTAAACGCATCGATGCGACGCTGCTTTTCCAAGCTTGATATTTGGCCATCGAGCCGTCCGTATTCGTAGCCAATGCCATTTAGGAAGTCCTCCATAATATCGAGTTGCTGGAGAAATTGACTGAAGATCAGGACCCGGTGCCCTCTCTCTTTCAGCTTAGGAAGCATTACCTCAAGCAGCAAAAGTTTTGCGGATGCCTCTACCAAATTCCGATGAATAATGTCTGGGTTGTTGTGCTCCTCTTCAATGGCCTCCGAGTACATGAAAGGATGACAGAGACACTTGCGCAATTGCATCAGGATATTGTTGAGGCTGCCACGCTCCTTGCTGCGCATCTTACCGTTGGCGAAAATAGCCTTGATGAGCTGGGGGTTCTTGGCCATAATGCTCTTGGAAAGCCTTTCTTGAATGACGGTCATTGTGACGGGTAGGATGATCTGTGTCATGGGGGGTAGAAATTTCAGTACGCTGGCTTTTGTTCTTCTCAAAAAGTAGGGTCGAATCATTTCGTGAAGCTTTGGCAGTGTTTCCTTGTCCAAGATGGAGAATTCTTGGTCAAGCTGTTTCGCCTTCCTTGATTGATCAATAAATTGAATGAGATTGAACAATTCTCTCTTGTTATTTTGCAAAGGTGTACCCGTGAGAAGGAGTCGGAAAGGAATCTTCATGGCACGTAGTGCTTGGTAGAGCAAATTCTGGTCATTTTTGAGCCGCTGGCCTTCGTCAACCACCAAGCCTGCCCAGCGCACAGAGCTGAACATTTCCCTCGTCTTGGGGTCCTGGGTGGAATCATAAGACATGATGACAACGTGTGCCGCCATATCATGAGAGCCGTGCGGAAACAGCTCGTGTTTGTAAGCAAGATCTTGCGCCTCTTTGCCTCCATGGTAGGTGACAACACGCAAGTCGGGCGCCCATTGCCTGAATTCCCTCCGCCAGTTGGGACACGTTGCGTTTGGAACAGAAATGAGAAAAGGCCAGCACTGTAGTGATGATCCGTGTTAGCAGCGGCAATATATCACATCAAACGTGGACGTTCGTCGCCAGTCGACGTGAGATCAAGGGATGAATTGTTACCTTCGGGCTTTCCTGAACGAGATAAGTGACTAGACTGACGACTTGCACAGTTTTGCCGAGTCCCATTTCATCTGCAAGAATCACACTTCGCCCGTGGTGATAGTTTGAAACGAGCCAGTTCAAACCCTCAATCTGATATCCCATTAGCTTGCCTCTTTTCAGTCCAGCCGGCTGGATTGCGATATCTTTGTGCTTATTTCTTCTGAATTCTTTTATGCGCTCCTTCATATTGTAGTTAGAGGAGTGTTGAAAGTTTCTTCCGGCCAAGTAGTCTCGATAGGCGAGCTCGAACGCGGTGTATAAATCTCCCGAGTCTTTCGCTGGAGGTGTGTCCCACACGACGTCGTCATAGCCGAGTCCTTGAAATTTCACTAGTACTTTTGTGATTTGTGAGGTATCCGCTCTGTCATCTTCCTGAGAGCTGGCGCGGATGGCTGTTGGGCTCAGCTTCACTCGCAAGATGATGTCAATCAGGAGGTACTCCTCTGGAATGGCTTCTTTCTCGCTAATCTTGAACAGGTCGCCCTTAGCCGCATGTTTTGCGAAGGCTTTCCTCGTCGCAGCAGCAACTACACCGTAGATCCATGCCCCAGGCATCCATGTGCAGTGGCAATACGACTTGGTTTCCCACTTGACCAGGTATTCCTTGTCGTCATCGCTCACGTCCATGAAATCAGGAGGAGGCGTCGCGAGTGGCTGATTGGTTCGCCAGGCTACGAGCCGCTGTATCTTGTGCTGCGCCGAGATGCACTCATTGCAATACCAGTCGGTGGAGTAGTCCTTGAACGCTCCGAATGTCTGATCTTGCGCGTCTCCTTCGCATCCAATCGGAGGTAAATGATGCTGGTGCCAGGCCCTTTGACAGTTGCAACATCGGAAGAGCACATTGTCGGCGTTGTTCAAATAGTCTTCCTTCACACGAGTCCATGGATCAACGCCCCCGTTTTGTTCACGAAGTTTCTCCTCTTGACGAGCCGTCTTTCTCTGGGAAAATGGAGCACAGGAACGGCCACTTTCCATACAATATTGACACATCGCCCGCCGAGGCGTCGTGATCTCGTTCTTATGTCGGTGTTCAATGCAGAACCGACATTGAAGAACAAAACTGGCTTCTCCAATCTTGGTGGCCAAGTGATCTCGCGCGCTTCGAGGGCCGATACACTGCTTGTGGTATGCAAAGCTACAGCCTTGACAATACACAAACTGACCCCGGTTGTTTGGGGCCTTACAGGTATGGCAGGTGTTCATGTGCACTAATGCGAAGCGAGATTCGGGAGGTATAGGTCTAAAAATCTCCTTCACAGAAATCACCCTGGGAGAATCCTGAGGTCCGGATTCGGTTCGATAGAGGGCCTCGTCATCAATATCTCCAAGGTCCGGAGCATAGTGAATACTTCTCACCGCCCGAGAAGATTTTCGAGGCTGTTCAAATTCTATGTCTGAATTACGGCCGCCTCTTGACTTTGACAGCTGGGACTGGGCCTTTGAGCCCGCTTTGAGGGAGCGCACTTTTAGGCCAGGGGCTGACCGGCGTTTTGCTCTAGGATAGCTGCTCACGATATCCGAAACGACGAGTGGAATTCCATCGCCATCCTCTTGGTCAGAGAAAGCTCCCGGATTAGTTTCGGATTGTGGAATTCGGGGCTTTTTAATACGGGAGCTGCTCCGAGGCGCTTCCACGATTGTGTCGGACCCACTGCTGCCATTGAGCTGTGGCTTTGGTGCGGCTCGTGAACCGAGATAAACCGTTGCACTTCGTGTACGACTTCGACGATTGACAATGATTTCATCCATATCCTCAGCTTGGTCCGAGTCCATGGCAATCGACTCGTCGGAACTACTACCGGACTGGCAATCATCGTAAGACCCATGCTTTCGTTTTCGATTATTCTGTCCAATGTTCTCATAGAACGCATCTAATGCGTCAAGTCCGTTTTCGAAACGTTCGATCTGAGCAGCTGTGATCTTTGTTTCGCAGAGCAGTTAGTGAAAGGCCTGAAGGAAGAAGATGGTGTAATCGAGCTGCACATTTTATTCGAGGGCACTGCTTGGGGCGAGAGGCTTATGCAGAGACTTAGTTCTTTTGATAACGCAAGTTCCTGAGAGATCATATTGGGTTCAGCGCAACAAGAATCCTGTGGCACATAGGAGGTTCAATAAGAACGAAGTGAACGGAGGCGAAAGAAAATTGTGTGTGGGAGGCGATTCTTTACTGAGAACATCAACTGCATGGGGGAAAATTATGAACGGCCAGAACAATAAGACAAACGATAATTCAAATTCTAGGGCTTGATAAGAAGATAGCCTGACAGCAATGTACCACTTACTTGACGAATCGTTCCATCCGTGAATTCAACCTCGACAAGTTCGGTTGTCCCGCTTGGACATCTGTCTAATGAACACACTCTTTCCACAACATTGCTTTGGAGCTCTTCGTACTGCTTTCGAGATTCCAGGGGGAGTGCAGGAATAGAGACCTCAAATCTGAAACCTCCGGTGGACTGCGGTGCAAGCTGTCGCAACGCGTCGACCGCTGCTTGTGCGAGATACGAGTCGTCACTCGAGCTTTGTTCATCGTTACCGTATGCGCAGAAGTCGAATGCGATCTTTGGCGTTGACGCGAGTCCATCTTCATCTACGTCCGCAGCCTGTTGCGGCCCAACAAGCGTGGTCTCGTCCTCGTCCATCTGCGAGTCGTCGTCGGGGTCATGTAGGAAAGCTGCCGTCACTTTGCGATAGGGCATCTGAAGGCGCTGTCCCGCCCGCGCAAAAACGGCATCTTGACGCGATTTTTGTTAAGCATCAGACGCGGTTTGATATGCAAGTGGGTCAAGCAGGGGACTGAATTATGGAAGAGAGCTCCGTCCAATGATATTGGGCATATCGTTGACCGCCCTCCACACCGCCCGTCGGCAGCTGGCAGAAAAACGTCGCAGGCTTGCAGCTCAGCGCAGGAGATTTTCGCTTCCTTTTTCACAGGAAGTACAATTGGCGAACACCGTCACAAAGCATGCTATGCTAAGCGCCACAGGAAAGAGTCTTCTAGGCTCCCATCAACTCAGATGCCGGCCTCTGCAGTACATTTCATTGTCGGCTTCCCCTGCGGCTGTTCGCTACGCCAGCCTGTCGGCGATCCACAAAGGGCTGAGACGATCCTGGAGAACTCCATTCGGAGAGCCGCGACCCTCCAATTCACGAGACGCTGGTCGGTCAGTCCAAACAGCCGATGATTTCATCAAGTCATTCAATGATGTAGGAGGTACCTCGTCGGATCGACCACGGTCTAAGCCACGTACGGGCCCTGGTCGCAAAGCGTCGAGAGCTGAGGACGAAGATGGCGCTGGCAGACAGACTGGAAGGAAGCGATTATTCGAGGGACAGCCTTCGTTTGAGAATAGAAGCCAGACTCGTCAGTCGAAATTCGGCTCAGGGAAAGACAACGCTACTTCCTACAAAGAACGAGAGCCTCCCCGACCGCGATCACGGACCTTCAACGACAATGATCCCAGGCGCGACAATTTTGACGACAGACGAGCTTCTCGTCAGTCCCGGGACGATTTACCCCGGCAGAACCAGTCCTGGCAAGATCGACCTCGACACAATCAGCCCCGGCAAGACCCACGACGTGAGCAAGAAAGGTTCGATGATGAAGTCGACTTCGCCAATGTCGCAGCTGCGAGCCCAGCGAAGCGAGGTATGATGCCCTTGATGCTGTCTTACACGACAGCCGCCTCTCAATTTCTATATGGGACATCTGTTGTCAAGGCAGCTCTTGAGGTAGGCCGGCGGCAGATGTACAGGCTTTACGTGTATGGTGGAGAGAACAGGCGCGACAACAAAGACAACGAAGTCTTGATGGACCTAGCCAGATCACGAGGTGTGCCCATCACCGTCGTTCCAACCGAGGAGCAGCGATTGATGGACAAGATGAGCATGGGCCGGCCGCACAACGGCTTCGTCCTGGAGGCATCTCAGTTACCTATGTTACCCGTCAAGTCGCTGGGTCGGCTGGAAGAGATCCCTTCCAAACTTGGATTCCACCTCGAGCTCGATCACCAAAACTCAGAGCAGAAGTCTGTCAATGGGGAGGACAGCTTTATTCGCAAGACGAGAAATTCGACTACCAAACCGCTGGTGCTGCTCCTCCACGAGATTGTCGATCCTGGCAACCTAGGCGCGGTGCTCCGCACAGCGAGTTACATGGGAATCGACGCAGTGGGCATCACCAATCGCGGGTCGGCCCCCATCACACCTGTTGTGCTCAAGTCAGCTTCCGGCTCCGCTGAAGAGGTCCCAATCTTCACAGTGGAATCGCCCGTGGAATTCCTCCAAGCCTCCAGGGCCATGGGGTGGAAGACGTATTCTGCAATTGCTCCCCCGGACAAGAAGTTGGTCCGGCTGCATAGCCAGAAGTTTATCTCTACAGATAGCATTGAGCAGGATCGGCCCTTGGACCAGCATCCTTGTGTTCTGGTAATGGGCAATGAGGGCTTGGGTCTGCCACGAGGGATCAAAGTCGTAACTGACTACGAGCTGTCGATACCCAAGTTTACGCGAGAGTGCTATGTGGACAGCCTGAATGTGAGTGTCGCGACCGCGCTGCTCTGTCACTCGTTCGTCAAAGACCCGGTGACGCCGGCTGTTAGGGAAAAGGCCACGGACCGGAGTTCTCAGCGAGCTGTTCAGGCAAAGAAGCCGTTCTCGGCAGAGTCTGAAGAAGAAGAAACATTATTCTAAGCCCTGTTAAGGGACGGGAGGACTGGAGGCGCGGAGGCGGGGACGAGGAGCGAAGTAGAATTTTCAGCCTAGATGTAGGCGTCAATGCGGCTTGTACATCATATGTATATCATTACAGTAATTGTCAACTATACCAAACATGGTGGCCCTCTAGGCCTTTGTTGTACCCAGTTCCCTCACCATTATTGTCCCCGCCGCATCACTTCTCCCGTCGACACCTCGTACGAAGGCAGCGAATCGTCATTACTCGCCGTCGCAGCTGCATAATCTGGAGCCGGCACGACCGCCTGCTCCTGCATTTGTGCTAGCCTCGCAGCCCTGGCATCATACACGTGCCCCCTGATACCCTCCGCCTGTTGACCCTCTCGCCGCCTCTTCTTCTTAAATAGACGTATCGCCAAATACAGTAGCAACGCCACGCCAAGGACCAAGACCAGTGTGCCGCACATGGCATAGGCGACGCTATGCGTGTTGTTCCCCTCTCTAGAAGCGGGCTGCGTGGGCGAGGGGAGGGGATTTTGTGTGTTAATACCGCGGGGTTCCATCATCCATGTCTTATGCGTTGCACTTGTCCGTCAATCGAGTCTACATGCACTATTTTGCGTTGAGCACGTTTGGTCAGTCAACGAGTGCCTCCTGGAGACGGGACGGGGCGGTTAGAGAACGGCTTCGCATACCAGACAAAGCACATGGGTTATATTCGAAGGTCCTAGCACGAGCTAGGTCGGCGATGGTCCATGAGGGTTAAGTCAGTGGCCAAGTCACGTTGATGAGCTTCTGCAGCGGATGGAGGCGTGACAACTTTCGGGAGCCGGGATGTTATAAATGGGAAGGATGAACCTCTTTTTGACAAGAGGAGTTCTGCATCGGACACGGATACGCAAGAAGAGCTCAATTGTGTACGGATGACAGATGATCCTCTCTTCGCGTCCGGCCATACCCGCACGCAGCAGCGAGCACCGCGGGAGACCTAGCTTGCTTTCATCATGTAGATCAGTCTCCTCTTCACCAGGGTCTGCCCGTCGGCTCTTCCGCTGATGCGCCATAAATTATAATGCCCGGCCTCGTTGCTTTTTGGGATAATGGGACTGCCTCCCCGGCGATAGACAGAAATGCATAACATAGGTATACGGAGTTCCTCGTTCTGCGTTATCAACAAGAGCACCGCCCAGTACTCCGTAGGTTGCGCTAAATATTCTTACGCGTTCACCAGCAGATGGCAAGCACCAGAACCAACATGCACGAAGCCGATTGAACCGCGCCGACGCCTGCAAGTTCCTCAGGCTGTTAATTGGTGGAATACCTACGCAGCTTACAGCATCGGCCCCGGCTCGCCCCGATGTGCCGCAGCATGCAACTTGCAAGTTGCTGAACACTGAATCCTGATGATCTGATTTCAATTTCCAGGTCGCGCCCACCGGCGTCCATCGCAGCGGCCCCGGTGACTGGCCCGGCCGGTCGGGTGTTGTCTCCGACACAATCCACGAATGAGGTGACTGCGCATGAGGTGGGGCGGCAAGTCTGCTCCGTCACTAGCGCGCAATCCACAGCAACAGAGAGAGGAAACAAACAAAACAAGAGAAAACGAAGACGCAGCCGCCGCATCTCCGCCCCTGCGAGGCAACCCGCGTCGCTCTCGAAGCTGAGCATTCCTTGCACAGCAACAAGCATCATATCATGGCCGCATCACACCTCTTGATGCTCCTTCTCCTTTTGGACCTCTCCCCAGTCCCCGTCGCCTCGGCGGAGCAGCCGCGCCTCCCCATCATCAAACGCCAGCCGCCCAGCTCTCACGACAAGATCCTCGCCGAGCACCTCGAGTTCGCTCTCTCGCCCTCGCCACCCAGTCCTCTCGAGTATGCAGACACGGCGCGCTTTTTCCTCCCAGCTTTCGCGTCGCACCAGGACGATGTCGACAATGTCGACGACGACGGCGGCGGCGGCGACGACAGAGCGCGTTCGCTCTCGCAGAGAGCATATTGCCCTGCCGGCATGAACAGCTGCGACAGCTCAGGCTCCCCCACGAAGTGCTGTCCGGAGGGCACGCATTGCCAGCTTGTCCCCGATACCGACGTCGGACATATTGCGTGCTGTCCGAGCGGCTCGACCTGTGGTGGCGGCGTCGGCCAATGTCCCGCTGGAGCTGTGAGCTGTGCTGCCTCGTTGGGAGGAGGCTGTTGCATTGCTGGCTACGTCTGCCAGGGAGACGGATGTGAGTCCGCTGCGTTCATTTGAGCTCTTGACTTCTTGCCTCTTTATCTGGATAGGCGCTTCTCTACATTGTTTTTCGGTTGCTGACGTTGTGTTCTGAAACACTGATAGGTGTGCTGAGTGCCTCTGCGACTCACACTATCGAAACATCGAAAAGCGGACCACGCGTGACTATCTCGTCTACGAAGACGACCGTCTCTGGTAGTAGTTCATCGAGACCGACATCACAAGTCACTACGGACGCCGCGCCCGAGAGCTCCTCTCCGCTCACACAAACGGGCTGCCCTACTGGCTTCTACGGATGTTTGGCCGTCCACCAAGGGGGGTGTTGCCGTACCGAACGGGATTGCCATACATACTCGTGTCCTCCTCTACCTCCGGCCACTACATTGGTGTCCGGTGGAGTCACCGTTGTTGTTCCTGCCCCTGGCCCGGCAGAGAGCACATCCACCACAGACGGCAAATCGTGCGCTGGGGGCTGGTTTTTGTGCGGCAAAGATGATGGTGTTGCGCCTGGGTGCTGCCCCTCCGGGTATGAGTGCGGGTCGGCAAGTTGCTTCCCTGCCGGGGCGACGGCGACGGCGACGAGTAGCGGAGTGCCGAAACAGGCTCCTGATAAGTCAGCTGCCTCGAAAGCCGTGGGCGTTCGATCTCTTTGGAGTGCGGTTGTAATGACGTTGCTATCGCTGGCGGAATTCTCTTTGTAGCGCGTAGAAGACAAGAAAAGCGTCTGCGATGGGGGCCTGTTGCGGGGTTTTGAGGCACGCAGATTGCACGAGATATGAATCATGATTTGCACTGAATATTAATGGACATGAAGTAAATTGAAAACACGGACGACATATAGACCAGATACCTAAGTTTTGACGTTTCTGTTTATGTATCAAGGGACACTTAGATACTATGTACAGTCTCATGTTGTTTCCGGCTGATGATAGGCTAAAGACATATCTGATGTAGACGATTTTTAGCATCGCGTGGGTGCACACTGGCTACTCGTCACAGAATAGTATCATGTATCGATAGAACGATCTATCATCATCCACACCAACATGCGGGGCCAGTATTCGCTTCAGCGGTTCTCTATTCTTTACTCGAGCATGTTCTTTTGACGGTCCCAACTTTCAAGTCTTTACTCAGGCATTTTGTGGAAAGGCTTTGCCAATGTCTCCGTGCAAAACGGCAGCTTATCCACAGTCCAGATCTCGGTATCCTACAGTAAGTGTGTTAGCCGCACTTCACCAACTTCGTATTGGCATTAGGCGAAGGCCGCAGAGAAAATAAGAGGCATGATTAGCTTCTTTGTTACGTACAGGCTTCAGGTTCTTCTTCAGCTCCATGTCCAGCGTGCCGGCCTTGAGAGATATAATTTCAGGAGCAACATCCGGGTCGTGGGCAATAGGGGAGCCGCACTCGGAGCAGAAGAGTCGGTGGACCGCCTTGCCAGAAGAGCCCTTGCCGGACCACTTCTTGATAGGACCATTGATGGTGAGCTTTTCTTTGGGCACAATTGTGACGAGAGCTGTCGGGTTTTCGGCGATCAGTTTGACTTCCTTGATTGTGTGTTACCGTATCATGTACGTAGACTAGGTAAAGGACCAGTGGTGGATAGCGTGGACACTGCACGTACAGTAAGTTGAGCCGGTTTGGCGCTGACAGTCGTCGCAGTGATCGTAGCCGGTGATGAGCGGCTTTTCCACGTCCACGGAGTAGGTAACTGCTTTACAGAGACAATGACCTGTGAGAGGCATGATGGCGATTCGTCTCCGGTTTTATATATTCCACTTCAGTGTTGTTGAGCTTTTGTACAGGTAGAAGAATTTGGATGAAGTCGGGTCGGTATATGTGCTGACGTGTATGGCTAAGAATTCTTCGAGTCGTTGCAAGCTATGATGCACGATCGCAAAGCAAAGGCCATGTTCTCTCCTTTTAGATTAGTGTCGAGCCTGGTACTATCGAATATTGTGGCGATTCGATATCAGGCGCTAATGACACTATCATCTTGTGTGTCGGATTACTTGGGGAGCTGGTGACGAGACAGGAGCTCTTGTGGGGTTCGATGACGTCTGGCTTGTCTAGACCGGCGGTGATAGATCCGACGAACAAGATGACTTGCAGCTCGCCTCCTGAATTTAGACATGTCCAGAGATTTATACAGTGGATTTTTTCTCATCATTAGGTCTGCCGTTGTCGTTTTGTCGGGGTCCTTCCAATCGGCCGAACGACATACTCTGATCTTCGGTCAGACGTGGGACAGAGTTATTCGAGTATATATGTGTTGAATTCTTCAGCCAACTCTTCCATTGATATGCCATCTTGAGATAGAATCGGCGTTGGTAAGGTAATGATTCGTCGATCACTTTTGCGGCTTTAACTTTATTTGTCGGTGACAACAGGAACAACGTTCGGCGGCGAGGCAGCGCCGAAAGGTACACGCTGAAAATGCTGGCTGCGGGCGCTATTTATTTAGTATTAGGTACCTAGGTACCTAGGTACCTAGGTAGGGCGGGGCTGCGGTATCTGGCATCTTTCCGAGCATTTGGAATTGCATTCGCAACTAATGAGGCCTCTTGCAATCGAAGCAGCACCATCAGCGCAGTTTCCCCAGCTCGAGAGTTCGTGCCTCGTCATGAGAACCATGATGTGGCACGACAATCGGACATGGTCTTGGAATGAGCCCGATACCATGGGTAATGGCAGTAAAGAGGGATGAATCATCGCTAAGTGTCAATTGCCTGGCTCAGTTGGGTCGTCAAGAACCAAGCCAGGCCGCCTCTAAAAACGAAAAGAGCAATGCTCAGGAGGTCCAAGCTGCCCAGAAAATAGTTGTTGGCGACCATCAGTCGCAGCAAATTGGATCGATACGAGGCTTTGACTTTCCGATCTGCGTGTTCGAGAATAAACGCATCCATGGAAGAAATGCGAAAATCTCGAATATCCTCGACAACGGCGCGGGCCATTGCAGGTGGATCCGCCGAGGTTGACACTCGTGGGATTGGATCAGGTCGTCGTCGCAAAGTCTGAATTCCTTTGAAGTACACGTAATCGATTGCAGTCGCGGCATGCAGGGGAGGAGATGCTTTCTTCAAGAATATCTCGGGCAATAGATGCGGCTGGTCCGTCCATATGGTACCGCTATCTGTCATTTCCGTAAATATAGCCTCAAAGTCGTGCGCATACTGAACGAAGCGAGTATAGAACACAGGCGTGAGGACTTTGAGTTGCAGTGTCTGACGCGAGTTTTCATTGTTGTCTGTGCAAGAAGGTGAGGCCAATTCTTCTCTAACCGTGTCGGTGATGCCGCTCGAGCTGTAGCTCACTGATATCGGCTTCCGACATTGCCCAACGAGGAATCGTAGGTAGTTACGAAATGCAGTCTCGAGGGCTCTTTCGGTAGCCGTTGCGTGTCGTCCAAGGCTTTCCTTCAATGGCTCGGGTCGGTACCACACATGAAGCTTCCGCTTGAAGAACAGAGCGGCGGCCTGTTTGACGATTCGGGGAAACGTGGCAAAGCCCACCCAAAACCATCTAAGTAGGAACTGAATTTTCTCGGTGACTGACATGAATTCAGGGTCGATTGCCTCACCCTCCGAAAACAGCCTCGCAACGAGTTTCGCATGGCCCTTTGATGAGTTCAAGTTGATGGTGACATCTAGGCCCCGAAAGTCGCCGGTGTCGGGATCTAGAGGGTCGTTGGCAAGCAACGAGTACGTCCCCTTCCTCGAATTGAATGGCGAGACGTGAAAGTCTTTGGCCCAAGAGGCCCTGACGCGAGGATCTGGTGTGACACTAGGCGTCGTACCCGAGAGCCGCTTGGCTTCAGTCGACAGATCACGCAGTACGAGATACGGCCGTCTCTCATCGAATGTATTGTTGACTTCCAGAACAATAGCAGACAGAATTCTCTCCGAATTATAAAGATACCAGAACGAGACTGGATTGAAGTGATGTCCCAGGAACCTCGCAGCTGTAACTAGATACGCATGGGGATAGTCCTTTGGATCCTCGCCCTTTTCCCTTAATCAGCATATGGAAGAACACGCAACGGCGACGAGCGAAACCAGACGGTAGTCCTGCAGAAGCAGCATACCTGGGACTTTAAATACGTATCCAGCTTTCCGCGAAGTCCAGCATCACTGAAGCCGCGCTGTAGGTAGTCAAAAGCATTGACCTTATACCATGTACCACACAGGATGTTGGATAAGAAACCCCTGAAGCCTTGAAGCCGTTCATTCGAAGCCGAAAGCATTCCATTGGACTTGCCTGAAATACCCACCGGAATCCCAACAACTAGATACGAGTAGATGAACGTATGCTTTTGAGGAAACAGCCTAGTATGTGTTGTCTTGCATGGTATCAAGTAGGGTCGTCCGAGCCCTGTCCACTTCAGGCCCTTTTGGTTCAAAGCAGAGAGCAATATAGACGCAGCGCCGATAGCGACAGCAGAAGGGAGTACAGTAGTGCATAGAATACTCCATAACTGGAAAGTCAGAGCCGTAACGAGAGCGCGATGTTTCAAGCCGTAAAAGCAAGCAATCAGAAGCAAATCAGGCCAGCTTCCCAGGAACACGTAATACGAAGAAACGAACGCGAGTGTGACCAGGACGTAGGGAGAACTATGCAGCACTCTTTCGACAGCATGTGCCAATTGAATGGCCGGGAGCCATGGTGAACCTTTCCACACACCATGCATCGTGTATGAGATGCAAGTCAGGGGCCGAAATCTGCGCGATCAAAGGCCCAGAAGGGCGCTCCAAGACTCGGCGAGGCGAGAAAACGAGGTAGTGCAAATGAAGAGCAGATGAAGGATTTATTAAGAAGGCGTCGTCAGACTCGTCACAGAAAACATGCTTCGCTTGGTGGTCTGCGGCTTGTTCAAAAGTGTTGTGTACCATCAAGGTGCCCTCGATTCGCCCTTCAAGTTGAAGTGAGTAGGTACATACATACTCGTACACATACATACAGGTATGTACCAAAGAGGTACACTTACATTAAGTACCTAATCTTCCTTGGAACAACGTTGGAATTTGGTGGTGCCACACTGTCACTGGTGTCACGTGTGGTTGCTGACTATCAATTACCCGCTCATCCGAGTTAGCTACCTTAGGTAGTACGGTAGTACCTAGGTAGGTACATACCTAAGTCAGCAGACGCGCCGTCGTTGGGCAGGCGGGGTACGTACCGAACATACATGTACTCCGTATGTACCTAGCTTTTAGCAGCGCGGAGCCGGCCAATGCCGTCATCAAAGCTTTGAGTCACGCCGATGCGGTTGCTCTAGCACCTTCCACAGCCGGCGGGCCATTCGCACAAGTTGCAACCACCCCACCAACGCTTTTTGTCTTCATTCGTCGGTTGACTCAATTAATTCCGCCTCACACGCTCAATCTCGTCCACACTCAAAATCCAGTATCTTTGGCCCTCATTGCCCGATCTCAAATCGCCATTATATTTCGTGGCTTGGATCGCTTTCCTCGAGACCTTGTTTCCAACACCGCTCCCGCTACCGCACACAACACCATCACATCATCATGGCTGACTGGGATACCGTGACCAAGATTGGCAGCAAGACACGTGGCCCTGGTGGCGCCGAGCGCGAGACTGTCATCCGTGGAAAGAGCGCACTGAACGCTGCTTCACGGACCGGTGCTGTCGTTGGGACTGAAAAGAAGTATTCGACCGCCAATGCTGTATGTCCTATGCAATGCTCAAACCTCAACCGCCCTCCAAGCACATCTTGGCCCGGGCCCGGCGGCGGGACACCGTGGCCGCCTCCGAGTCTGAGGCTGTTTTACACTTCCAGCGATGCTTTTTATCTCTTTCAAATAGCGTTCTGTACTGATGCTTTTATGATAATAGACTGCGAGCGGTTCAGATGGCCAGCGCCTAACCAAGGTCGACCGATCCGACGAGATCATCAAGCCCAATACTATCGGCAAGCTCGTCGGCGACACCATCTCTGCTGCTCGACAAAAGATGGAGCCAAAGATGACCCAGAAAGACCTTGCTACCCGATGCAACACTACGCAGAGCATTGTCGCCGACTTTGAGCGAGGCTCAGCAACCCCCGACCAGAAGGTTCTGGGCAGTATGGAGCGCGTGCTCAACGTCAAGCTGCGCGGTAGCGACATTGGTGCTCCCAAGTTCCCCAATAAGAAGTAGACGTTTCTGGGGTGCGGAGTCTTAACGAAGTAAATATTGCGACAACGGAGCCCAGGTCATATCAGATGAAGTTTCAGATCATGTTGAAAAAAAGCGAGGTGTTGATGAATTGAATTTTCCCTTGTGGAGGGAGTCAGAGGCATTCGAGGGCAACGCCAGGGTCTGAAACCCTATAGATAAAACAAAACATAGAACGCAAACCCAAGTCAACAATTTATGTGGTCATCAGTCGGGAAACTATGTTCCGCGCTTGACCACGAAGTCCTCACATAAGTAAAAGCGTCTAATCTGTTTCAATATTCTAACTGGCGTAGCACAAATACGCAGCTGCTGCAGGTGGCATCTGCCAGCAATAACAGTCTTGGCGTACGCGACCCCTCGTTCACGACTCTGCTGATCATGAGAACCTAGTTCATGGGAGCGTTGTTCTTCAATCTTAACCCTTTAACAATATAATTCGTACAGTAGTCATTGGCTTTCTGCATCTGCTTAGAGCGTTATCTATGCCGGCCGTGGCATCTTCTCCAACAACATGACTACAATTGCCACCCAAACACAAACCCATCCTGTCATCACTAGCCTCTCCTCCATCAACACTCATCTTCAGCACGAGCCCTCCTCCCCATGCCTTCCCACTACCCCCCGGACAGCCTGCCGCTCCGTCAAATCCATCGTCGCCTGGCTGGAATCCTCATCGGCCGGGCAACAGGCATGGTCACCAGGCACTACCTTGGAAGACATGTCGCACGACCTATCTACTAGCTCTTTGCCGACCTACCATCGCCAGGCTCGACATGTGCAGCAGGGCTCAGGGGTCAGTGAGGTGGAGGAGTATTCGCTGACGTATCTCAGGTACCGAACATACTTCTCCAGTGCTCCTCTAGGTCGCTGTCTGGACAAGCATCAGGGTGACAGTAATTCATCTCCACGTGGACGGCCCACGGGTGGGGAGGTGCATGCGTCGCGGCGGCGAAGACGAGTAGGCGGGTATGGCTCTACCATCGTTGGGAGAGATCATATCGACGAGAGACATATTGGTCAGCCCGTAAGGACAACTGTTCCAGGTTTCATTCAGCGAGATCCAGATGAAGTGAGGGCGTTCTAGAATCACGTTCGAAGCTGTCTGGCCATTTCAGATGAAGAGTTGGAGGAAGAGAGGGAATTTACGAATACGCAGTCGCTCTTTTAAAACAACATCGGGTACTTTGTTGTTGTTGGATGAGGTGCAGCCAGCAGGAATGATCTCGCTTGGCTTACAGATGAGGCATTGATTACCTAGTTATGGACCATCACTGAACAACCTTTGGATCGGGCAGTCAGAATCGAGAATCGGCGACAGAAGAAGAGGGGGGAAAGTGAGTGATTTTTTCCAGAAGAAATGGCACGCGACACGGAATCAGGTTCCCGATGCGAAGGTGGTCCAAGGAATATTTACGGTTAGGACTTTGAAGGTATTTATTGCAAGTAGATCGATCATAGGAAGAATCGCAGTTTCCGCATTCATAACAAGATGCTTTGATTCACGAGCCACGTCTTTGGGTTTGGATTTGCTGAGTGGCAAACAAACGGCGCCTTAAGAATTAGCGTGCAAGTTTCTCATAAGTGAACAGACCAGTTGGCTCGAAACCAAGGTTCCAGAGCAATAGTATGTAACTGTCAAGATCAAAAGTTGGTGGATAAGTGGGCGTTCATGGTTTGAACTTTTCGGCCTACCCTGATGCGATTTTCGTGCGACCTTGAAAGACGTGACCGCAATACATATTTCTTGACATGGGACGTTGTGATACAGTGATGTCCTTTTAGAAGCCGGCGACTAGAGAGTTTGATGTAATGAGCGCTGACCGCATGCTGCACTAGGTATTGCTGTTGCACTCATGAATCCCAGACCGATTTGCCCACAATAAATGTAAGTGAGGTGTGAGGTGTGAGTCGTTACACCGTACACGACGCCCCGCCCCGCCTCAACGAATTAATATCAGAAGCAAGCCACGTATAATGGCGCCTGTTCAGAAGTTAGGGACTTACAACGTGTCCGGTATGGCGGTTTGCATCTTTTACTCGATAATTACGATACACAATGCTGTTCCCACGCACACGTAGGTATAGTATACACAAGACGACAAGGTTACCCACTTTCGACCTGGTAGACTCGTGAGTCGTAGAGCATCACGACGGTTGGAGAGGACTTTCAATTTATTGCTGGGTTCATGCTCCTTTCAATACGCTCGAAGAACTAAAATCAACATGCACCTCACGACGACACCTTGGCAGTATACCTCATGGCAGCCTGATCGAACAATGCGCTCTTCTCCTCCGTATCAACCAACAGCTGGTGCTTTGGATCCGCCTTTTTCAGCAACCTGTGACAGTGAGAGTTAGCCCGCATGCATACCGAATATGAGGGAGACAGAAAGGAATCAACATACTCGATGTATTGAGAACCATCGCGACCAGAAACAACTTGCAAAACTAGCATATTCGCAATGGCATCCACATTTTGGCCATCTTTATTTAATGCCTCCTCCAAAGCAGCCTGTGCCTCTTCCAAACGGCCGAGGTGTAGCTCGCAGACGGCTTGCGAAACAAGGCTTCGTATCGAGGCTGTGGCAGGAGCCTGGGCAAGCTCCTCGAAAACGTAGAATGCTTGTTGATACTTCTCACCACCCTGCAAGCTCAAAATCAGCGACACGGTTTTTGGCGTAAGCCCAAATGACGGAAACGCAGCGACTCACCACCCGTAGCCCGACCCAGGATTCGGCAAGGTTGACTAGCAGACTGTCCTGTGCCCAGCTTCTCGCAGAGACTACTTCTTTGAGGGCGAGATCGGTTCTATTCTGTTGGAGGTGGATCTGAACGATCAAAGCAACAGCTTCCACTGTAAGAGATTGGTGAGCGCAGTGTTCAGCAACGAGTGAGACACGGATGTCGCTGCGCCATCCACTTACAGCTTCCTTGGTGTTGCGACAGAAGAGCCAGAGCCGCCTCCGACTTGCCCGCCGCTTGCAAAACGGTACCGCCGATGACTTGAACAGTGACGTTGTCGGCCGCGGATGAAGCCAGCTTTTCGACCGTCTCGAGCGCAACGTCGGTGTTGCCTAGAGTATGTTCCGCAAAGGCACCAATCACCTCCAGATCAGGCTCTGATTCGCCCTTGACTTCTGCAAGGACATCTTCAGCTTGGCCCAGGGCGATGCGGGCTCGCAGGACGAGGACTCGCACGGGGAGGGCGTTCTCGGCGGAAAAGGCAGACGTATCAAAGTTGACAACTTGATCGTACTGTCCCTGATGGAAATGGTTGTGGATGTTGATCAATTCGCCTTCTGCTGAGTAGGGATCCATGGTGATGGGCGGTTTCGGCGTGCCTTCAACGAACACTGTAAACTTCTGGCGACGACGGACTCATGGAGGACACTTTGGTCGTTCAATGTTAGAGTTGCAGGCCAATTGGTGGGGCAGAAGGGGCATCGAAGTGGGCTAGCCGTTTTGGGCTGCGCATCGACAACTTGCATCGAGAAACTCGGGTTTGCAATACCGGTATGTAGGTACATACATACCTTGTAGGTACTTTGTCTACGCAATGAATTTCGACGTGCGGAGTATATGTAATCAGCATGAAGAGAACAGATCTTTAATTACATAGGTAAGTCTATGCAAATTCTTTGACAAAGCTGAAAAGGCATTGGTACAACAACGTTGAGCTTTCGACTTTTCAAAAGACCAAGGGTAAATTAGGAAAGCGACGTCACGGCCTCGATGCTTGTTCTTCGCGTCCCTCCCAAAGCAAATCCGTTCATTCAGGAAATTTATGGATCCCGACTGGCCGCAGCTGTACGCCCCAAATTCGAGGCATCCAGAAATGTAGTGGGTCCGTCAAAGCCATGGCACCCAATCAAATGCAGACGTTTACCCTAGTTTCCCACAAAGCGAGAAATCACCAAACCCTCCCCAAATTTACCATCCATCATTGAGACCTCGCATCGCCAAACACCCAAGTCACGACACCGCACAACGTCGTCAAGATGGTAGGTCTCGCACTATGTCCCCGAATTCTGAGAGAATAATGCACCGAACGTCAATCGACGAAGCACCTCGAACCCTGTCACCAGCGCACCGGAACGGCCTTTGAGCGACCAGTCAGCACGATTTCAGTTTTGCCAGCGAGACGATGTGGGTAGTCGGATGGGGAGAAAAACCTTACGATGCGCGACAATTGCAATCCGTGATTCCATCCGACAAGTTGTTTCTTTCCCAGGCCAAAAGTCGAGGAGCTCGAGACGGAAAACTACGAATTGGCTGCGTCACTCGGCGACTGTTTCGGTGCGATTCGGCGACGAACTCGATATGCGTTCCCTGAGATACGACTTCGCCAGCCCGTGCTTATTCTTCCCTACCATTTACCGCCGTCGCGGGGCTACGATGTGTTTTGTGCGATATTGCAGCAGCTGACATGGGATGACTACTAGGTCAACATCCCCAAGACCCGAAACACCTACTGCAAGGGCAAGGAGTGCCGCAAGCACACCCAGCACAAGGTGACGCAGTACAAGGCTGGCAAGGCCTCGCTGTTCGCCCAGGGAAAGCGCCGTTACGACCGAAAGCAGAGCGGTTATGGTGGTCAGACCAAGCCCGTTTTCCACAAGAAGGCCAAGACCACCAAGAAGGTTGTCCTGAGACTGGAGTGCGTCAAGTGCAAGACCAAGTGCCAACTGGCCTTGAAGCGATGCAAGCACTTTGAGTTGGGGTACGTGACACTCCTACTGGATTTGACAAGCGACTTCACGTTGAAACATCCACTAACGATCTGTCCTCTTGCAGTGGCGACAAGAAGACAAAGGGTGCGGCTCTGGTGTTCTAAATTTGTTGTTGGATGGGGATTTCACTCAATTTTCTCGTGGTTATACTTGCGGCATTCGGGGCATCATGGAGACTGGCGAATGAAAGGAGGTTCATTTTGTCATCGCGTGTTCGATGAAGGTGCGGCGGGGCGAATATTAGCTCACGGCTCATAGCAACGACGACAAGAAAAACAAAACAAATATGCACCTATGATGCAGTGGAGACACCGACTTAGATTCATGTGCCGTACTTGGCTCTTGTGTAAGCTGTGTTGGAGGATCTAGCCAGCTCTCCTACGATGCCCAAGCCCTTGCACGGACAGGAAATCAGTCGAGAAGTTTGCAGGCAGGTTGTCGCAAAAGCCTCGTCCTCATAAATGCAGACTGCCATCTATTCACACACACCTTCCTGTCTTTTTTTCTAATTGACGCCCATCTCTTTCACTGCCCAACTCAGTCCACCGCCCACCTATCTCACTTGCCACTTCTCCATTCCTGTATACCTTTCCCTGTCCATCTATTCATGACGCCGGACTTTCGTCAATAGATCAAGCCCTCGAAACGTCTCTATCGGCACCTAGAATCCTTCGCCAACCATAATCGATCTCCCACCCCCATACCACAAGGCCCCGTTCCTCGCATCCAAACCCCTCTCCTGCCCAACAACCCACTCGCCGATAAACTCAGCCCCTTCCCCCCGATCCCAAATCTGGTTTTCCAACCAGGCGTTCCAATCGTCAACAGCATCGACCCAACGCGCCCTCTTCTCCGGCGTATCATGGTCCCGCTCATCCAGGAAACGGCCCAGCGTGATATGCGCACTCGGGACCTGATAGCGCGACTCGACCTGCAGCCCCGCCCCCTGCACCTTATCGAACACCTCCCGACGTAGATGATGGTACGTGTACGCATCACCCTGCGTGACAGTCTTCGCAGGCACATCCGGGGCCGTGGGCGCAGGCGAGACACGAGGCTCCCTCGAGGCCGGCAAGAAAGACAGCGCAAAGGCAGACGTGTCGTAGGAGATCATGGGCTTCACAAGCCGCGCTCGGTGGAGGTGCGTGTGCGACGTGATGGCCGGGATGGCGTCTCGCAGAATCGCAACCTGGGAGGCGATTTCCTGGGGGGTCTTGGAAAAAGCGACTTCCAGGACCGTCATGTGCATCCTGTCCGGGGGCATGAGCCAGACGCCTTTTCGTTTTGTTTTTACAGTTAGCTACCGAGTCACGTATCTCTCTACCTCTCTCTCTACCTCTCTCTCCCCTCCACACCACACACACACACACACAAACCTGGAGCTGTGTCTTGCAAAATCTCCTGCAACCGACACGCCAACCTTATAATATGGTTTGGCGGCCTCGCCCAAAAGACCAAGCAATGCCTTTCATCTCGAAAGCCAGGATATGAAAGCGGCCGCTCCAGCTTTAAGAGCGTCTGGTCAATTGACAGGCCCTGAAAGTCGAAGGCGAGGAACTTGGCTTTTTGTTGGGCATTGCGCCTGGTTCTGTGGACAGAGTAGAGGATTTGGATGGCTTGCTTTAATCAAGGGGGATTTGCGTGAGGGCGTGAATTATTAGCCAACGTGTCTGTACCCCGCGCTCTCAGAAATCACCACTTCCACCCCCCATTGCCCAAGGACGTACGAATTTATATCAAGAAGAGAATGAAGTGTATGTAATTACTAATTGGTGCAAAAGGACCGGCAACGGAACGGGACTCACTGGGTCGTCCTGGCAGGCGTTGATCAGCGCGGTGTAGGGATTCTCGCCAGGCTGGAGGATGAGTCCGGAGAGGTCCTGCAAGCGGTCGGTGGCGTCGGTGTGAAGGGCCATGATTTAGCACATGTAGAAACGAAGGTGATTTGTTGTATGAGTTTGGCGGTTCTGAGTTGATGTCGGAAATTGGGGGTGTGGAATAGGATACCGGCGGGTACCTCGGCCGACCGGCTGGACGGCTGGGGACGGTTTTTTTGCCAGGTACTCCGTAGTGTTGTTGGACACTACATACTCCGTAGGCTGGTTTGCCATGTGAACAGCCTGCTGCATGGCTCATTTTGTTGTACATTCGTATTTGCTTTTGCTTTTCAGAATAGCGGTGCTGCGGCTCAGCTGTGTCTTTGCCGCTGAGGATGATTGGCGGACGACGAGTTCCAAGATAGGTAGCACGTTCAGCACTCTGGAGTTTATGAATCCATGTTTTTTCAGGGTACAAAATACATATGCGTTTGTGACTTCATGAGTTATGCGAGTCTATGAGTTCACAGCTTCACAAGTTTATGAGTCTGCGAGCTTGTAAGATGAACTACAGGCACCTGAGGTAGTAATAAGTTGTAGCCTGTAGGAGGTAATGAGCCCACAAGTTCATCCCCCACTGGTCGTTTGACAATCCCATGAAACCATCGATCCAGCTTCAGGCCGGCTGTGAACAACTTCCCCGCCTCGGACAATATAGGTCACCATATCTTCATCTCAGCTCCCGCACTGGCGTCATGTCATGCGGAATTTCTGGAAAATCCTGGGCCCATGTCTCGGCGACAAGCGTGCCGACATGATGCCCATTGCCCAATGCCAATAGAGCAGTCTACGTTACCCCGATGAGAACTATTCGCAGATAGCAAAGATGTTGAAAGAAAAAACGTCTAGCGACACCAACTCATTCATTCCCAACTCTCCTCTTCTCAATCTTAATCTTGTCCTCATAGTCACGGCTTTCCCACCCCCTCGGTATCCTCACCTCCGCCCCCTCCCCCAGCTCAACGATCTGGCAATCCTCGATAGGCACACCGCTCGCATACTGCGACACTACAAAGTCCAGCGTCGTGCCCTCTCGCCCCAGCACCACCATCGGGGCATGCCACGTCCCCGCTCCATACACAACCGCCTGCGCGCCCGTGGCCACAAAGGCCCTCAGTCCACGTAGATCCGGGAGACCCCCTCCAGGAAGATCCTGTCCGACCGGCACAGGCAGACGGACCTTCTCCTCGCGGGGCGGCAAACTCGGCGCCACAATGACGAGGTACGCGCGCGCCGTGGAGGCGAGGGGCGAAAATGTCTGCGTGGTGAAGGGATGGCGTTCCAGGATGCGCACGGGGAAGATGTCGTGCGCGGAGTCATCGTCTGTGTGGAGGAGCTGGCGCGCCGAGCATACAAACATGCTCATGATGAGGGTAGCCTCGACGCCGCTGGGTGCTTGGGCGTAGAGGTTCTTGATGGGGGCGACATTGCGGTACTGGATCGCGAAGCCTTGGTTTGCGGAGACGGCGTTGGCGGGCAGAGATGTGGTTGACGTGGTGTTGGTGGTTGACGACGTGTTATCGCTGTACGACCAGGCGGACGAGGGATGGATGTCGGGACGGGGATTGCTAATGACGCTGCCGAAGGGAGAGAAGGCGTCTTGGGCGAGGGGCTCAGCGGTGACGCGGATGCGTTGATCCCCCAACTGGAGCGTGATGGACATGTTTGGCAGCAACTGTCCGACGAGGAGAAGAATATCAGTTTTGTCGATGTCAAAGGGCAAACGTCGATGGTGAGACGCGCGGGGGTGTCAATGGCGGACCCATAAAATGTACACAGTCTTTTATGTTTTGGCTACAGAAGCTGTGGCTCATATATAAGAAAGACGTAGGGACTAATAATGATCATCATACAGAAGAATATAAAGGGAAGAGAGGAAGAAGAAGAAGAAGAAGAAGAAAGAAGAAGAGAAAGGAAGAAGAAAGACATCATCCATGGCCAAAACCAAAATGGGCTTCCCAGCCATATTTCTGTATTATATAAAGGCACCACTCAAAAATGGGTTGGAGAGATGCTCCCATTTGATTTGTTGAATATAGACACCCGCTCACCCAAGTAGTATACTTGCGCTTCCGTTACACGTAAAGATGGGGTTCCCAAAGAATACAAAGCAGAAGAAAAGGAATTGGAAAGGTGAAGAAGAAGAAGAAAAGGGAATATGAACAGACAGGATGGGCTTCCCCCTACAGCCACGTTACGCAAATTCCCTCGGCCTCTGAGTACTCCCCAGATGCGGCACATCATCGTCGTCTTTGCTATCTGCGCTTCTCCACGGCGTGTTGGGATTATTCGACGACGGGCCTGCAGACTGCAGACCGACCTGCTGTGAAGGCGGCTCGTAGCCCGGAGGTGCATCGGAGGGAAAACCATGGGTGTCGTAGCTGGGCTGTCGCCACGGGGGAGCCTGCTGCGCACCGGCGGGCTGAAATTGCCTCTTGGGGAAAAAGTGCTTCCGGCCTAGCATGAAGATGAGCGCGATACCGCAGGCGGCGAGGAGCAGACCTATCAGGACCATGGCGAAGCGCTTGTTTTGTGCTAATGCGAAGCCGCTACACATGGTGTCACCATGAGGTTAGCAACCAGAGACTAAATGGTTTCTTGCTTCTCCATGGCGGAGAATGGATTGGATACCTGGGGAGTGGAACGTACAAGAACGCGTTCATCAGGGCAAAAAAGAGAATCACTCGGCCGGTCCACACGTGAATCCGGCCAAATATGGTGGGCGTCTGCGTCTTGCGGTACTCTATATGGTGCTTGACTCCGAGGCCTAGCTGGCCGAGGATGAAGGCAACAATGAGGTACCCCAGTATCTGATGGTAATGCGCAAAGCCCCGCGACTGTTTCGAGTGTTCAATTCTCCAAGATTAGCATGACTCCTCACAAGGACGTCCGTCCATCAACGACAGCAATTATGGGAGAAAAGGGCGGAGTAAGGGAGGCCTTTTCAAAATAAAACGCACCCTGTTGTAATGAAAGCTCGTCAAGATACCAAGCACCAAGCCCGAAAGAACACCAAGCGTGGCTATGCTCTGATTCAGCGCATGCCATTTCGCCCATCCGCAGACTCGCAGCAGCACAACGCCAAAGTTCATCATGCCAATGATAAAGAAAATCATGAACGTCCCATGTAGCGTCGCCTTGTAATCCGACCGGTTGGTTTCGCGACCCACGAATTCGGTCCCCTCGTTCTGGGAGTCCTGGTTCAGCAGAGGCGCATCCGCAGCGCCCCGCGTCCGTCCCATATCAATCGAAAACACGCCATATTCTTGATGAAACTTGAGCGGCGCACGCTGATCATTGCTCATAAGCGACTCTGAGGGGCCAATGGCGTAAATGGCCTTTTGGCTCGGCGAGGACACATCGAGCCATCCGCCATTGGTGTCTCTGCGGTTCCAGCTTCGACAGTGCGCCGTGCACATGGCCGTAAAGTACATGTAGTCGTTGAAGATGCCCGTGCTGTTCTCAACGACGGCGTACTCCATGTCGGGCCAGTACGTCGGCTCGCTATTGTCGTAGGCCATGCGAGGCGAGAAGGTGACATTGCGGCCGTCCTCGCTTTGGTAGATGATGAGGTAGAGCGCTCCCTTCATGTCATCGCTGCCGAGGCCGACGGCGCCCCACGAATATTTATTCGGAACGCGTAGACTGAAGAAGGTGGCATCGGGATATTTAAAGTCTTCGGTCTCGGGAACAGTAAACGCGAAGGCGACGTGGTTGTCGGGTGAGATGAAGGTGGACTGGCCCGGGGGGGTGGCATCGTCGGCGAGCGTGATCGCAGGAGTCAAAGCTGTGACAGAACCTTGTATTCAGCATCGCAGTCTGGGGAATGGAGCCGCCGATAATAACAAGGAGACGCAATGTGCAAGCAACAGGGTTTATGGCGTGTCTGAGCATACCTGCAACAGCCGCGGCTGCGCGCCAACCGAATCTCAGCAGCATATCGCGTCGGAGTGAAACAACAACTCGCGACAAGCTCGCGCGAAGAGTCGATCGCACCGTACGTAGTAGACAGACGTCGACAGCACGGTTCGTTGAGGCCGTGATAGCGTGAAGTAGGAAAACAGGAAATGCCGGCTCTCTTATTTCCCGATGCTAGAGGCCGAAGGATTTTCTCTCTTAAAAGGAGCCCGTCGACCGTATGATTTGGTTATTAGCCCACCACCATTTGGCGCGCCTCTCGAAACTTTACCCCAGCTTTGTGTTATTATGCTGTTGGCTGCCAGCGAGTGAAAGACTTCACGTCGGCAGGGGCTTAAAGATTTATTGATGGTGTATTGCGCGCGACAGGACTCCGCTTCCCGGCTGGATGTGGATGACGCAGCAGCGTCGGTCCCCAGAATCAGGATCTGGTGCGTAGATGACGCTGACGTCGAGGAATATGATGTTGCTTTCGAGTTCCTGCATGCATAATGGCCGATGGCAGGATGCAGAGCTTGGTTCACGGGACGGACGCGGGCATGGCTCTAGCCTCGTGATTCGCTGCGCCAGTGCCACCATCGACAACACTGGCAGCTGCTCTAGCCTCTGTAAATAATTAGGTACACCTGCTTGCCAGCTGTCGCTGTGGGGCCACGGCGGCTGTAACTTTTACAATACATAAGAGGACAGTGAAGCCATTTTTAACAAGGCTATTGTCATCCGCTTCCCAAAAGCCACGACGAAAAAAAAACCCATTGTTACATGCTGTGGACCCACGAAGGACTCGGAAACACATATGTAGCCTCGCGAAAGAGCCAAGACTCAAGAGGCAACCAACCCCAACTGCCCACGTTATAGGGGTGACGCTTTTCGTAAACCAGATCCGTCTCAAGCACTCTATTAAGCCAACCCATTGAATGCTAGTTGCGCCTTTTGCGCGTCCCCAACATTGACATAATCCAACTAGCACCGAGCGCGCGTCAGTCCTCATTTCGAAGGGAGAAAGTCTACAGGCTGAGAAAGAACGAACGAACCAGAATCACGTTTGGTTGCGGCTTGCCCTCGCTCTCGCACAAATTGACTTGCTTGGTGATGGAAGCGAGGGAATTGGTCGTCTTGGCGTCTACCTGGTCTGGAAACACAACGTTGCCGATCCGAAAGTTGAGCATGTGGTTCATGATTCCCATGAGCCTGTGGGGGTCGCCAAACAGGGGACGGTCCACCCTACATGTCGGGAAATGCTTGTTTGTGATACCGTAAGGAGTTTCCCAGAAGTGATCGAACTGGCTGATGATGTAGTCGAATCTACCTCGGTCTGTGTGATAATCTATGCCAAACAGTGAGTCATTGTTCCATATCCTGGACGGGCATGAGGGCGGCGCAAAATGCAGGCAAGAGAAATCAGCAAAAGAACAAGCTAAAAAAAAGACGATGGATAGAAAAACAGATCTCAAGTATAGAACGGGCAATCGCATCGAGAACAAATTGGACCGAAATCGTAGAGAAAGAAACGTCAGGAAAAAAATACGAAGATAGCCTCACAAACACAACATAGGAGAAAGAGCCACTAGAGACAGACACCTGGGACATACCCATAAACACCACAAGTCGTGTCTTTGCATCAATGAGCTCCTCAAGAGTAGGCCACTCCGTCTTCGACATGATTCTCCTCTGGGGATGAAACACATGCTTCTTGAGACCCGTGCTTTCAAACACGACATCGAAGTCACGAACGGGAATCGCATCACCATTGGTCAGCAGCAGCGTCACGACCTCGCTGGGGTGGTCATCCATCCAAGTCCCGATTTCTCGCAGATACATGGCGAGAGATCCAGAATCCAGCTCCCAGCAGTATGTATGACACATCTCAATGGTGCCGGCCTTGTCGTGCGTTTGCGCCTGCAAGAACCGCACCCCAAGCTGCAGCTGACGCGTGACGGAGACATACTGGTTATGAGAGGGCGTGGGGCCGACAAAGGCGCTGTTGTGGCTGCCGATAAAGGTCACTTCCGAGTATCTCTTCTGGCAGAGCTCGTGATGACCATTACAGGCTGCAAGAATGGTGGCCGTAAAGGGCAGAAGCTGCAGAAGCTTTTTTGGTATGAACGACTCGAATTAGCAAGTCAGCCGAGAGACATTGCGTATGTATCTACAACTCACCGACGTCCACAAGAGCGCTGGCCACCACTTCTGAGCGAGAAATCCCTGGAAAGCCGTGTTGCAAATCTCTTCTAAGCTGGCCTGAAGATGGGCCAGCCCATCAATAGGTTCCATCATCCATATGCGCTGTATCTCGGACGGGCGAGGCGCATCTACCGGAAGTTCTCGGGAGGTTGTCCAGGGCGGTAGAGACCAAGCAGACCAATGAGACCGAACCACAAGCAGGCCAAGCAGGCCGAGAAAAACGAGGACGCGCTGAGGCAATCCGAAACCCTCGTGACTGCACTGTCGCCGGCGCGTCGTGATGGTCAGATTCGAATCTCGGGATCACCGATTACGGCGGGCCTTGGTGTCCGTTTGTCTCCCCTCACTTGGCGGCGCCAGGGGTCGCGTTGAAATCCCCCACACGCCCGAACCCCTCCTTTTTTTAGCTGCTGCTGGCTTCTCATTGAGGTGTGCCCAGAAGTCAGCCATGAAGTCCATGCCTCCATGAACACACGGAAATCTGTATCTGCGGCGCAAAATCTGACTCTGATTCCAACTCAATCGAAGATAATCAAGAACTACCTACTTGCAATTACCGGACTTAGACGGCTGGGAAGAGATGCGGGACGTCCCGAAAACTCTTACAATTACCTAAAAGGTAGGTACTAAAGGAGTAGGTATTCGTAGCCACGAAGGCTCGTTCTGCCGTTGTCAATTGATCTCCAGTCCTGACTCCTGCCACTTCGAAGTTCGAATGTACATTGTACAAGCCCCACAGCCCCTCATCATCATGATCGGCC
Source organism: Claviceps quebecensis (assembly GCA_004016085.1). Taxonomy (NCBI): domain Eukaryota; kingdom Fungi; phylum Ascomycota; class Sordariomycetes; order Hypocreales; family Clavicipitaceae; genus Claviceps; species Claviceps quebecensis. The sequence goes on from QEQW01000018.1 coordinate 57,549, forward strand.
CATTTGGCATTGTACCGTGGTCCGTTACCCGTAGCCTCGTCTTATCTTATCGCACTTCACGCGTGCCAGGGTGTTCCTTCGACGTGCGACAAACAAAGCCGCGACAAACAGTCAGCCTTTGAATATCGACATCGACAGTCTCGAAGCTTACTCTTGGCAAGTCTTATAATGCCTCATCTCACACCATGGCAGCCCTCATCTCCTTGATAGGCTGGACTTTTCTCCCTGACGTATGCAAAAGATAACATCCTGTCCCCATCTCTGTCTCAAATTTCAACTCAACTCCATACCGGACCCCCGCCATGATTCCTCATATAATGCATCGAATGAAGAGAGAAGCAAGGTCCAAAAACTGACCATTTTTTACTTACCAGCTCGTGTCCTCCTTCGCCCAAAGCATCTACTACGGCGTCACCATTCGTGCTGGCGACCCCAAACCCGCGTCCGGCTCGCCCAAATATGCCCTCCACCGCCGACGAATCCAAATCCTTGTCATAACCGCCTACCTCATCTACACCATCTACGAAGCAGACCACGAAGTCGGCAATCTCTCCTCATTCTACGCCGAACTCAGCGTCCCCATCACAGCGACAGACCGCGAAATAAAATCCCGCTTTCGCCGGCTCGCCGCCGTACACCACCCAGACAAGACAGGCAGCGAAGCAGCCGCCGCATCAGCCGCCTACTTCATCCATCTCAAACTCGCGAGCGACACACTCCAGGATGCAGCCAAGCGGTTTGCCTACGAGCGCTTCGGCAACGCCATCTTCTCGTGGGAGCAGTGCGTTACCATACGGGACTATGTGAGCCAGGGCGTCCTGTACAACATCCTGCCGCACTATGCCATGGCTGCGGCCATGATCTACATAGTGGGCTTGTTTGGCTACATGGACTTTGGCCGCTTCTATCGGTGGCTGATCCTCATGACGCTGTGCCTCGTGGAGGTCCACACCGTGACGCGGGCTGGGTTCCCGCCCTTTTTGAATGCTGTGAATGCCATAGTCTTGACGTTGATACGGCGACCGCCCTACCTACCGTTCCAGTTCATTGCGCTGTTGCGTAAACTTACTTTGACCATGTACATTGCAATGTCGCAGCTTGGCCCGCTGTTGGTGCCTGAATCTCGGTCCAAAACGAGCCCGGATAAGGCCGGTAGTGATAATGAGCAGGCTGTTAACGAGAGCTTGGCGACGTTGGAGACTTTGTCTAAGCAGCTCGATGCGGATACCGGGCGGTTGATGGACATGGAGGTCGCTCCCTTTAAGGGTGATGCAGCGGCCGTCGACCGTCTCAGGGATCAGATGCGTGAGTGGTTGGTGCAGAATACGATTCGGGCGGATCCCTTGGTCAAAGACGCTTTGAGGGCAGCCTTGAAGACGACGAGAGAACAGGCTCCGGCTGGAGCGTACCGATGACCCGGGCAATCTTTGAACATGGGATGCATCTGAGAAGAAGTGAACTTGGGTTTTGCTCGAGAGAGAATTATAAGTCAGATTTGCGAGCGCCGGTATTTTGAGGATCAACTTAAACCAAAAAATGAATACAACTGAAAAAAAACCAAAAATCATCAAAATGGCGCACTCACAGAAGCTATATGCGAACGGTCTAGTGACAACTTGGAGTATTAGGTAGGGCTTGGCACCTTATTGTTCAATAGGAACCGTGGCCTTGATTTATTCCAGTGGTCTTTTTACGTATGATGATATGTACATTGCATCGTTCAAACTACCTAGATGATGCTACTCACCCAGCCCATAAAGGCATGAATAGGCAGTCGCGTATGACGACTATAACCGCTGCGCACCTCTCGTCTCAATGGGAATCAAGCAAATGCCCACAAAAGCAGCTAAGATCAACGCTGCCGCTATATAAATTGGAGTCGTGGCCCCGTCTCCAGGGATATTGGCAGCCAGTACCGGGGCCATCAAACCCGTCACCCGGTTCAAGAAACTGGCCACGCCCGTACCGGCCCCTCTCACGGGGGCAGGAAAGATCTCGGGTGTGAATGCATACAAAACGCCATACATGATGTTTTGTGAAAAGGCGGCTACGCACGAGAACGCCAGCTGAGCGTTGGGCGTGGTGCCCAAGAATACAAACAAGAAGAGAAAGATGGCGGAGACGAGAGTTGACCCCGCAAGAGTGCCACGACGGCCTAAGAAGGGTGATGGAGAATCGACGAGGTAGGCGGCGAGGAGGCTGCCAGGAACGCCCATAATGGATGTAATGGCATAGTTGCGGTACGTTTCGTTTGAAATGGGCGAGGTTTCTGATGGTGCGACTACTGCGCCGCCATTCTCGCTGCCTTGACCTTGGCTGTGGGAAAAGTATTGGGGGAGAAAGGCGTTGAAAAGAGGGTACCCCATGCCGATGCTGGCCCAGGAAAACCAAATGAGCACCGTGGCCATACCCAGAGTCTTGTTCTCGAACAGAGGCTTCAGTCTTTCTCCAGAGAAGCCCTTGATCTTTTCCTTGATCGCACCCGGTGCGGACTTGATGGCTAGAGGTGGCGGACGCGATTGTCCTGATCTACTGTGACCTGTCTCGTCCGCAGCAACCTGGTCGAGAATGTCACTCGTCAGCCACGTCTTGGTGCTGTTCTTGTATGCGATGCCGTGCACGACCGCAACGGCCTCATCCTGGCGCCCCTTGTTGAGGAGAAACTTGGGTGATTCGAACAGACGGAAGACGAAGAATCGCAGGACAAACATGGCGAATGTGACGAGCCCGATTGACACGATAAAGTATCTCCAGCCCTGCTCAGCGGGAAAATTGGTTATAAAGTACCACGCAGCCAGTGACGACACCAGCTGCCCGATTGGCCACCAAATGGAGAGCAATGTGAGGAGCGAGCTGGACGCATCAGGCAGGAATTCGAGAAACAACGCGCCATCCACAGGCAAGCTCCCGCCGACACCAAAGCCCAGCGCGGCAAAGAAGAAACAGACACTCCCCCAGGTTTGGGCGTATGCGGACGCCATACCTGCCAGGCTGGTGATGAGCAAGGTGAAATTGAATGGGATCCGACGGCCAAAGAAATCAGATCCGATGCCCCACGTGAAGCTTCCCAACGACAGGCCTACGAAGCAAGCACTTGTCGTATACCGAACGGACTTTTCCGAGATGTCAAACGCGGCGGATAGTGATGGGAGAGTGAGAGAGACACCCTGCAGCCACAAGTTATCGGCAAACCAACCAAATCCGCAAAGGACGAATAATTGCCAGTTGTATCTTCCCATGCCAATGTCGCCGATGGCCTTGTTGATGAGTTTCGATTTCACCTCGTATTCAGTCCATTGGCCCTGGCGACCCTGCCGCATCTCGGCCCGCAAGCCGTCAATTGTGTATTCCGCCTCTTCCATCTGAAGCATTGCCTCTGCTTCGCTGTCAGCGCTCTTTCCCTCCTCCTCATCCTCATCATCGGCAGCAGCAGGAGCAGCGCTTTCTAGATCGTCAGCGCGACGACCTTGTCGACGGGAGTCGGAGCGAGAGGATAGGCCATGGAGATGGGCTTCTTCCAAGGGAACTAGCACTCCGGCGTAATCGTGAACAGACTCGACACGACGGCCGATAGCACGTAGCCTCATCATGTATGTGCGGAGGCGGTGATGCGACGGTGATGTCACGAGATAATCATGAGCCCGAGTATCGTACAAACGAGTGGACGAGTATCGATGCGCGAATGTTGCGAAGGTCGGGCGGGAAGCGTCAAGATGACGTGGACGGAGCGAGCGTAGTGGTAGGTAGTCAATCAAGAATATGATAGAATCGGTCTACCAAGTAAGAGAGAGAGAAGGCAGCTCGTCAAGCAGCGGTACAGAAGGGAATGGAGAGCGCAGAAGTATGTAGTGTGAGATGAAGCTCAAGTCCACATAGCGACTCCAGCGTCAGGGCCTGCTTGTCAGAAGTCGACGCCAGCAATCGAATGTTGTTCAGCGGCCCGCCATCGCCGTGTCTTCGTTTCCTTGTCAGATGTGAGAGCTGAAATATGTTGAACAGGTAGCTGAAGTTAGGGTGGAGAGGCTGTTGTCGGCGGCGTGATCCGTGGTACTACCGTGGGAGTACTACCCAGTGTACTTTGAAATAGTTGTTAGCTCCGGTGAGGGCGTAACTTTAAAGGGGCTACATAGAATAGAATGTGTGACGTCTGCGGCGATCTGGGGGAGAAAAGGGGAGAGATCCGAGATGATCAAGTGGAGGTGGGAGAAAAAAACTGGAGACGCCGATGCGAGTCACTTTCTCACCAGTGACCTATTTACCTCTTCCAAGTTCCAGTGACCACCACCAGTTTTAGAAGTCGGCTCTATGGTCAAGCTGACTGTAGTTAGTTGTTGGTTCTCTGCGTGATTAACTACGACTTGAGCCTAAAGCGTATCCGGATCGCAGGCCCAGTGTGTGACTAGAGTGGTGTAGTCACATGTGACGATGCTGAGAAGTTACCACCAATAATTTGCACCACTCAACAAAGGCCTCTCTCAAGCCAGCAGCAGCATGAACGGAATTGGATCGAAATGTGGGAAACGACGCCAGAAACGCCTTACTTCTTCAAATTTTGACGCTCTATGATCACTCCGCGCTATTTTGCCTCCCGAGAGCAGGAAACTTAGTCCTCTTCATCACTCGTTGCATCAATGTTCGCCTTTGAGGGCTTCTTTGCCTTTGATGCCTTGATGGGCTCTGCTACGGTGTCAGAAGGGTCTGGAACCTCTTCGACAGTCTGACCCAGTTGCCGAAGCGTGTCGTTGATGGCGGGCGCTGCTTTCAGAAGCGCTGCATACTGAGCTACCGACAACGAGATGCCCTGAAAAGAGTTAGGCTCATGTTATACCCAGAGAAGAATGACGATGGTGGTGACAATGCTAATCATATTGACAACGACAAAGGCAGGAAAACTCACCTTTTTGCCTGGTAGCATCTTGCCGTCCTTTTCGTAATACTCACGAATGTTGACGAGGCACATGCTCTTGAACTGCGACACGCCAACCCGGCGTTTGTTGGACAGCTGCAGGTTCTTTAGTTTTTGACACAACAGACAGACGAGAGACTCTTTCCTGTTGATCCTTGAAGTTTGGCTCAAACTTACCTCCCAAAAAGGATTGCCCTCGTCGTCTTGGCCGTCTGATTTGACGTTGTGCTTGCTCTTCTTGGCGACTTTTGGCGAGACACTCTGGTCTGCATCCACGTCCTCGGCAGCACCGCGCTTCTTTGAGAGTGTAGACATTTCACCCTTCACACCAAGACGAACTTCGTTCAATGCTTTCGATGCGACTGCCTACAAAGAGGGAATTTATATTCAAAATGCCCAGAATATAGCCAAAAACTGTTCAAGTAAGCAGTGTCACATTACAAACGGCTCCCGCAGCAACGCGTCAACGGACTACCTAACCTAGTAACTCCAAACGCCAACTCACGTGACATGCGATGCGAAGTGGTCACGAAGCTCGCGTGAAATATGTACATTTGCCAAAGCAAATGAATACTTCTGAGAACTTCGGAATGCATTCCCCTCCCAGGATACGGAGTATCTGGTGCTGTAATGGTGGCTTGCTGCTTCCAGACTCATCCGACCAGGCTTCTTTTCCCTGTTCTAACTTCTGAGTCCTGACGCCTGAGGCGAAGTCCACGAGTCACGACGTTGTGGCGCAGCACAGACCACCTGGTTGACAGCTCTGAGCTGGAGCACTGAGCAGTGAGCACAGTGAGCACTGAGCAGTGGAAGCTCGCGCTAAAATTAGCGACCATAGGTACATAGGTAGGGGATGCATGCCCCGCTCATCCCCTGAATGACAAACCGGTCTGAGAGCAACCGCAACCAGCACAAAGCAAGTTATCTGGGATCTGATGCCAGAAGACACTTCTAAGTTCTGTTCACACGACTTGAAACATATCTGTCAGCATTGTAACCGTCTCGAGGATCAAACTCGACAGTCAATCAGCTCCGTCTTCCAATTCGCGAACAATAGCTCGAGTATGGTTTCTTAGGCCGTTTCTCACGCCCAGATCAAGAGCTGCACCACACCCCTCCATTCTGGCATTGACGAAGCTCTTCTCATGAGCGCAACAAGCATGGGCGGCACTGTCCAGGCCGCCGCTCCTCTTGAGTCTTCCGCCGAGTCCAATGCGACTCAATCATTGACAGTAGCCAATAACGAAAATAGCATAAATCTGCTGGATCTCAAAGACGGCGCGAATTCTCCGGGCACGACAACAGAAGACTCCGCGGAATCGACGACCAAAGCCTCAGCGTTGGTCGCCAAAGCTCTGGAGTTTGTCTCCGAGGCGACTCCAGTAACTCTTGGAAGTTTGGCAGTTGCGGTCTCGGCAGTTCTTTATGCGTTGCTCGGAAGAATTGGGCTTCTACTAATTGGTGCCCTTGGCGGTGTGCTCTTGTTCATCTCTGTCGAAGCGCGGAATCCTGTAATTGCCCAGGCTGTGCGGGGAGAACAAGGCGGTGATGTTCTTGCAAGGGTTTGGAACGAGCTGAAGATAACAGGAGCTGACACGACTGGCGCCGAAGGCCAAGCCGACGACGAAGACGAGGCCGCGTTCAAGACTTTCGACGACTTCCGACCCGAAACCCGAGATGCCTTGTGCGGACTGGTCGACGCAGTCGTGCGCGATTATATCAAGTGGTGGTATAGCCCCATTATACCTGGCGACCACTCGTTCCCACTTGCATGTCGAAAGGCCCTGAATTCATACCTCCTCTCCATATCGAATCGCATTTCCAAGAAGCGGCCAGCCGACGCCTTTCTGGATCTGCTTACAAACAGCTCCTCCATTCTGATTGCGCTGCTGTCGGAACTTGCTTCCGCCTTTGCGGACCTTCCTCCCGAGTCGAACATGACTGCCGCCGATGCAGTGTACAACTATCTGGCGTCAAATCCAGACTCCAGGCTAGCCATTCTTCTAAACCAAAGACAACAAGCCGCCAAGTTCAGGACCGTGGCTGAGGAGCTTCTTGGGTTCCTCGATCAAGGCTCTAGGAGTTGCGACCCTGCGCGCATCTTCTTGCGAGAGATCCTGGCCAACTCTGTTTTGGAGTCGACGCTGCAGACTTGTAGCAAAGCTGAGTGGATCAATGGTTGGATTGTCTACATTTTGGAGGCTGGCGAACCGGACCTGAATCAAGCAATTGATGTTGGCATGCAAACAGGACGCGACGCGGGACCGAATCTGTTTGCCGATATCGACGGAAACGTGGGCAATATCGGCATTGCAAAGCCTGTAGCCGCGCGCTCAAGCTCGGAGATGGACCGTAACCGTCGGAAGGAGTCTCTGGGGCATAAAAAGCGGCTTAGTAGGGCAGACGAGGAACTTGAAGGAGCCATGGATGAGACGAAGAAAATGAATTCCATGATTGCCCGTGATGGCCAACAAAAGCAGCGAGACTCTGTCCAGCTCGGCGACCAGTCTGACCGATCAAACAAAAGCTTGGAGTTGGGTTCGGAATCTTCTCTCGATAAGACGTCCAAGGAGACTATTCAGTCATCTCAAAGGTCTGAAGCCTTGGATGGTTCTGCAGATACATCGTCGACGAAGGCCACAACCACGGCTACCGACAGATCCTCCTCTACTAAAGGTGAATCAGAAAACACGCCAGTCACGCCACAGTCGATGATTGAATCTTCATGCAGCCAGCCATCATCATCATCATCGCCGCCGGAGCCGCAACCAAACACTCAGCAATTTACAAAATTTGACCAGATCGTGCCAGCTAGCCAAGCTGAAGAAGGTGAAGACGACGGTCCCAGGAAAGCGCACTTGACTCTTCATAACGCCTCCTTCACGTTGCACGACGACTCCCCAGGCGACAACAACAAGATTCGCACAAAGCCCAACTGGGACTATCTGATACAAGTTGAACCGTCGTCCTCTGCGCATTCGGGATGGATGATTGTTCGACGCTATTCTGATTTCAGAACCCTGCACGAAATCATAAGACGGATAGCAACCATCTCTGGAGCTACTGCCTTCACAGAGCTGCACAAAGAACTGCCTAGCTGGAAGATACATACAAGAGAATCCCTCAGGGGCGAACTTGAACGATATCTGCGCGATGCATGCTGGTACCAGTCCCTCGCCGAGAGCGAAGGCATGAAGCGCTTTCTCGAAAAGTCCCAGGGTCATACTCACGGCAATACCACCAAAAGCTTTGCTGGCTGGGAGACGGTCGGCAAGAGTATGCTCGACGTTCTGACCACGGCGCCCAAGGGTGCCTTCATGGAAGGAGGGAAGACGCTCGTCGGGGGCGTCAGTGGCGTCTTTGGCAACATTGCTGGCCTTGGTAGGAAATCGACGACCCAGTCTGTCGACTTGACACCGCCTTCTACGACGAACCGACTCTCGCTATCGGCTACATCCCCACGTATGGAAAACACGCGATCGCCCGCGCGGTCATTGGAACGTGCCAGCATGGATAGCCAACGATCAATCATTTCTACGCAGCCCGGGAAAATGGCACCCATGTCGCGAAGGCCTAGTTACCAGTCTCAGAGCGAAGGAGCCGAAGGGGAATCGGCGAGGACTGGGCGTAGCATGGAGCGAGTAGAAGCGGGATCACTGCCAGCCAGTGTGCGCGCCAGCGAATCGCACAGCCGAGCATCGAGTCTGGCTGCCCTTCGGTCGCCATCCTCCATAAGTCTAGACCTGACGAGGCTACCTCCCCCTCCAGACGACATGCCGAGCGACTACGAATCCATCAACGGTGGTGAAGACGCGGCACAGTCGAGACAACAGCAGCACGATATCTACCAAACCATACGAGGCGTACCGAGCAGCAGTGTTACTTCCGTTGCCGGCACCAGTGCAAGCGCTCCTCCCTCACAACCAGCCACAGTCAACGGCACCAAGAAGACCACCGCAAAACCCACAAAGCAGTACGCGCAAATGTCGGAACAGGAAACCCGCGTCGCCGTGGAGCTTCTCTTCGCGGTCATCAACGAAATGTACACTCTCTCCTCCGCATGGAACATCCGCCGCACCCTCCTGGCCGCCGCAAAATCCTTCCTCCTCCGCCCAGGCAACCCCTCTCTCCTGACTGTCCAGTCCCTCATCCAGTCCTCGGTGCTGGATGCGAATACCTCTGATGCAGGCATCGCGACACAGCTGCGTAAGCTCCGGGAGAATACCCTGCCTACTGCACAAGAGAGGGCCTCGTGGCCTGCGGAGATGACGACGGAGGAAAAGGAGAAGCTGGCGATTAAGGCGCGGAAACTGCTCATCCAGAGTGGTGTGCCGGCGGCCTTGATGGGGGTTATGGGCCAGGCAGCCACGGGAGAGGCATTAGGGAGGGTGTTTGACTGTTTGCAGATCGAGGAGGTGGCTCGGGGGCTGATCTTTGGGCTATTGCTGCAGGCGGTCAGGATAGTGACGCACTGAAAATTTGAAAATTGATGGGCTCCTCGGCCATCGGAGAAGAAAGAGGTGGAAAAGGGAGGGGGTTTTGAGGAATGCAATGAAGGTGGAATTGGAGAGAAAACATGGTGCAGCGTCTGTATGCCATGAATTGCGCTGGCAATGGTGTTCATTCTGTTTTCGTTTCGCAGAACATGGGGGGACCACGCGTGGAGAAACACAAACTCGCAGTTTGGCATGCCACACTATGTTATGTCCGTCAGCACCGGCGAGTGGGACTTTGGCGAGCGATTGGGTCTTTCATTCATTTACTTTTCAATGCCTGATCATATGTAGGTATCATGTCTATGATGGCGCGTCCGGAGGCCCCGGAGTTGGACGTTGGGGCTGATGCAGACACGTATTATAATCTTTTGTAATAGCATCGACGAGGAAGCACTGTGTGCTTGAGTCGTTTTTATGTTCCTACCTACCTATTCTGCCTATTTCTTCCATTTATGTACTTGTCCAGACTCCAGACGGACTCTCGACAAGTCCGTGACAAGTCAAGTGGTGCAGGAGCTCTCTATTGTCTGATTATCGGATATGAGCCCCTCCCGAGTCCCTACTAAGAGGGCGGTAATATACAGTGCAGAACTTACGTGCACCAATATCTTGGAAAATTACATACCTCCTAGAGTAGATCACCCCTGAGGAAGGAACACACAGAACAAAAGTGATCAAATCTATTCAATAGAAGAACACCCTTCACATGACTACTCTAAATCTGACAATCAAGAGTCTCACTGCCTCGACTAAGCATTTGAGAATATTTCCGAGCCATCGCCAAAATGCCGACATACACTATCCCTACAAACGAAAAGCTTTCTGCGCGACGAGGAGGACTGGAGCGGCCTTGACTCAATATGATGAAAGGTCGACGCCTCAATCTACGAAATCTGGGACGAGTTAAATCCGGATCACACGAGTTAGGTACTTTTATGGAAAGGCCAATAGATCCACAGAGACCACGGCCTCAGGATTACGAAGCCAAAGCTGACATTGAGGAACCGGCTCAGGCGTCTCATCTGTCAGAAGACGGACTTGAAGCTTTCATAGAAGACAAGCTACAGCACAAGGATCTTGTCGATGACTGCAAGATTCAGTTCGACCACTACAAGGAAGAACGGGCAAAAGGACCATCAACTGACCATTCTTATTCAATCAACGATAGCTTGACATTTACAAGAATCGTGCTGCCTCGCGGGGTTAACACTTACACAGATTGGATTTCCCAGGTACCCAACCTGCAGAATAGTGTTGGGGTGGACGATGATACAGAACGCAAGCGAGTCCTCGCGTGGTATCGAACGACACTCAAGCCAATGCGAAACCTCAACAAAGTAACAATTGGCCCGCATGGCGCATGGGGTAAAACGAACATGACCGAGCCTCAGCGTCGGCAGAACTCTGGGATGTCTCCGATGTTGCCAACACGATTTGCATGACACCGGACTTCATGACAGCGATTTCGACACACATTACATTACATACCACGTAGATAGGGCGCCACGAGAGAAAAATTATACTTGCGTGTGTATATAGTGTAAATGGAGAAAGTCATGGGATATCATAAGTGTCCTGCCTACATGCCGTATCAAGCAAACGGGATTAAAAAGAAATAAGGCAAAAAAAAAGAGACACATTACATTGTCAAGAATACGAGCGAGATGAAAAAAGAACCATAAGAATCAGAAGCGCAACGAGAAAACAAGAATGATAATAAAAAGGAAAGGAAGAAGAAGAAGAAAAAGAAGAAGAATGAAAATGAAACACACGACAAGAATAGAAACAAGAAAAAGCCAACCATTCATCGTGCACTGCACACAAAAGGTCATCTAACTCATCACCAGTAAGGCAAAAGGCAAAGAAAACGTTACCCGCCGTAAAAATGTCCGCGCAAATCACGCCGGCTCCGCAACGTTAGTTGATATAAAGAAAGAACCCGCAAGCTGTGAACGCGAATGCCGCCCAAGCAACAGTCCACCACACGTCATTGCGTGCTCAGCAGTCGAAGCAACACCGTGATTGACAAACAGACCCATCCTGAGCAGAATCAAGGGCTAAAAACCGCAGACGTAAGAAACGGTCCCGCGTCCTTCCCCGCCTTATTCCCAGCCGGAGCGAGCGGACTAGGCGTCAAGCTCTGAACATCAGCACCATTTAGGACAGGACCCCCCGCCGTTCGCGGCACTCGTGCCGAGCCATAGATAGTAGTAGGCGACGTCTCAGGGCTAGCGGGCATCTGTTGAGCAGCAGTATGTGTAGCCCACGGACTGACAAAGTGGGATGGGCCGTGGCTGTACCCATGGAGCATTTCGTGGCTGCGTTGTCGTTCTTGCTGTCTGTCGTGCTCAGTCTCGGCCTGAGGGGCGGTACCCATCTTGATCATCTCGTCTTCCACGTCCGCGAGGAGTGCAAAGACGTCGTCACCGGCGTAGATGCGGATGCTTTGGATGTCTGCTCGACTCAAGGTGGCGAGGCTTGTGGTTCGGCTGCTGCTGGCGCCATCCTCCAGGACGGGCTGTTCGATAATGGTGCTGGGGATTTGAGCTACCACTCTTTGTGGTGAGGGGGAGGTGCTGCAACTTCGGTTGTAGAAGCTGGACTGTAGGGGGCTTCGAGGCGGTGTAGATAGCTCGCGTGGTCCTGTGGGGGATTGGATGCCCCCGGGGGGCTGGGCTGGCTCGGATATGCTCGCGGCAGTAGCATTGGAAGTACCAATGATGGCGGCGGCGGCGATGTGCTCCAGTAACTTCTGTCGTACCCGAGTACGACGGTTCTCTGCTTGTTCTAGCTTGGCCACCCAGTCATCAATGGAGGCATCCAGCTCGGCTAGAGCCTCCTCCTGCTTCAACATGGAGTTTTGACTAAACTTGGCTACTCGAGCAGACCGGAGATATTGACAAATGCGATGGTGAAGATTACGACGCCCAGCACGGAGGGATTCTTGCGTCTGTCGGAGGTACTCTGTGCGCTCGTCAAGTTGGCGAAGTTCCTTGGACAATGAATCCACGTCCTCAACCTTGAGGACCTCGAAGCGTTCGGCCTGTTCCAGGGCCTGCTTTTGAAGCGCCGACACATCGTCCGCAGACAGTTTCTGATCGACGTCAGAAGGCGGCCAGCCCTTGGGAAGTTCCTCAAATGCTCTTCTCTCCAAGCTGATTGCACGCTTATGGTCTCCATGTGAGTTCTTTTCGTTACCGTGTGGACCTGGGTTATTGTCTCGAACATCAACTGGTTTTCTGGGTCGACCTCGGTCCATGCCGATAGCAGACTGCTCACAGCTCACCCCGCGACGATGTTGGGGTTGATGAGGATGAGGATGATGACGTTGATGATGCTCATTATGATGCATGTGAGGGTTTCCAAATCCGTGCCCATAGGGCGTGATTTGCGGTGCACGACGATCGGTTTGAGCCGGCTTGAAGTTCCTCTGATCCCACGTGTTGGAAGATGCAGGCAAATTATCCGTGATTGGTGCAGAGAGAAGAGCTGAGGGAATTCCGAAAGAGGTACCGTCGGCAACGGCGGTGGATCCGGGATATAGAAGATCGGGTGTCGAGGAGCTAGGCAGATATCGCATCCGGCCATAAGGCGACGTGTCTGGGGCACCAGCTCGCGGCGGCAACCGGGTCGTACTATCGGACGTGGGCTTGACATTAAACTTTCGTGCTTGCAAGTGCGCTGCAGCAGGATCGGCGGACGGAGCAAACGAAGGCGACAGTTGATGGCGGATTGCTTGTGACTGAGACGGTTGCTGAGGTTGGACCTGTAAGTGTGTTCGTGGCTGTGTCTCTGTCTGATGGCTAGCAGACCGCTGCGTCCGCGCTTGTTGTTGCTGAAGTGAATACTGAGATTCCTCTCGTCTTCCATCACCCGTATTATAAGGGGCACTGATGGACCGCTCGTGCACCCTTTCACGCACAGGAGGACAGCCTGGAATTGTTGCTATTCATCTCAGTCAGATGCTGAGCGCCTAGGTGACAGTATATTAGATGCAATGTCAAAACTTACGAGAATCCAAGGGTTCTTGATCAGCGGTCATGCTTCCCGCTTCTGGCACGCTGATTTGTATTGGGCGGGGACTGGCCTGTCGGCCGGGTCGATACTGTGAGGCGCTTCCCGCAGTCTGTTTCTCGGTCACGGCGGCCTCCATAGAAGCTTTCGGGTCGAGCGTCCTGTAGATGTTCAAACTTGCCGAAGGCTTGTGCTGAGATTGCGACGGATACTTGGCAGGTTCTGCTGGCAGCATTCTCCAGGGATAGGACTGGTCAAAGAACAACAGGATGCGTTGTTAGCCTAAACACTTCACCGTGTCGACCTTCTTGGCCGTGTAAGGGCATCTATACTTACAGAGAGCACTGATGGAGCGGGAGACAACGACCTCGATAAAGGTGTATGCTCTGCATTGACGAGGCAGTTGGCGATATGCGCCATGATATTCAACCCCGATTACGAATCAACTTTCGAACGTCGGCCAGGTTGACGATGCTAGGTCCCTGAAGACTGGTGATGTTCATATGAGTTTAATCGAAAGATGACCGGTATTGCGTACGTATGAACAAAGGGTCGGCAAAGATGCGAAAACAACATCCAGAGCAGACGATTCTTTCGGCAGCCATGCCGAGGAAAACGAGCATCACATATATACCATCTTGGGACAAAGCCGCGGTCAAAGCCCAGCGTGCCTGGGCATCTGTCGCGAGGCTCACCACGGATTCAACGGTGACCACGGACGAAGGAGTAATAAGGGTCCCACAGTCTTCAAATCCAGGAACCGGAAAAGTGCCCACCGTAACGCCCGAGAACCGAGCGCCGTGGGCGCCATCGCGGTCGACTGAACGCCAAAGTATGCACAGGCCGGCAGTTTGAGACGAAGACTGCGTACGCTGCCCTGACGGCGGATACATAGGCTGGTGGGGTGGCCATGTGAGAGTCGTGGGAGTCGTGGGCGTCGTGCAAGAATGTGGATGAGGTGGATGAGGTGGGTGAGGGTGAAAGAAGTGCATCAGGTATAGGGCCAAGATGGCAAAACGGATGAGGGCCCGAGGGGGCAAAAAGCGCTGCAAACGCCGCGATGCGCGACTAGAGAGACGCTAGAGAGGCAAGCCGAGGCGAAACGAAACGCACTATCGCCCCACTAATAGTTCCCTAACCAGCGCTGACTCGAAGCTATTCACGGCATTGGGAGCCCCAAGCGCCGAAACGCGCAAAGGCGACGGAAGACACCATCAACGCTTTGTTCGACTCCTGACTACTGGCTCTTGCTCTGGCCTCATGACGTGTCTTGTCTTCGTTTCTTCTCATTCTGGTCTCCGTCTATCATCGACTTCTGCTCCCGTCGCACCCTTTCTGCGCTCTTTTGTCTTCTAGTCTGTCTTTCACGTGAGAGACGGCTTTGTCCCCAAAATAACTCTAAACTTCCCCTTTCTATTGATACCTACTAGGTACATACCTATGTTACATGTAGGAAACCATGAGGAACTTCTCTACAGCCACCTCCTGGCCAGTGAATGGCGTAAATCCTGCTCTGGCTAACCGTTCGCAAGCCGTTTCCACTCTCGTCTCACTGTACGCTCGGGCCATGTCCGCAACGGGCAAGAATCAAGATGCAAACGACCCGCTTGAATCGTGCACGTGGGAAACGTGCCCCGTCTCTGTGTCTCTGTGGAGGAACTTCTTCTACATAGGTATGTACTAGAGTCTAGGTGTATGCTCTGCTTTCTGCTTTGCAGCGAATCGTCAACACAACGGCGCAATGAGGGATTCTAGCTAACGCCGGTGACGCTGCGGACACTGGTCGGCGGTGATCAACACTTGGGAGGAGCCTAGGCCTACGTACCTTCTGGCCATCTGCTCGTAGTACAACCTGGTAAATAACAGAAAACACTGACTTTTAAACTTGTTTCCTTTTTACTCCCAGATCTCAATCTATCTGAAAGCTTGCCTTGATACATACACATGAGTTCATCGCCGAGGTTGGATATGCCAGCGAACTCCGAAGAGGCCGCACCGCTACATGCTTGCAGCCCTGCAGCTATCTACGATCATGATCAAAATATGTCTCTCACTTCACAAGTCGTGTAGATGAAATCGACTATGTATGTACATACGTGAACTCATGAACGATACCTACATCCATGGACCATACATGATACATACCCGCCTAGGTACATATGTACGTACTCGGTACATACCTTAGGTACCTATCTGTAGATGGCGTCTCGACGGCTTTTATTACCGGAATCGATTGACGGCCCCACGCTCACGGGCACGGACAGGCCGGTGGAGAGGGCCAGACGGCTTCTCTGCACTGATATTGTCGCGACTCCGTTCAAACTTCAATCCCTCGATGCGTCGATGCCCCGATGCCATTGCCATCCACTTACTGCGCTCGCGGCTCTCCAAATTATAATCACCTCGCCGCGCAGACTGCCCGCCTTTCCCGGCTTGTTTCACCAAACGCGGCACGTTCCATGAAACTTCACGTCAAGAGTTCAAGAATGGAGACAGAATCGTCAAAGGCAAAAATTAGAATTCTCGAGTGACTGGGGGAAGTCTTTCGCTGTGCGATGTAAAGTGCCAGAGCCAAGGCGCCGGGCGGCATGTATAAAGGGTAGGTACATAGGTACATATCGCGGCCGCTTGGGCCGAGCGCCGAACTTCCCTGGCCCCTGGTGCCGCCGGCCGGGCGGGTTCCTGACAGTGGAGTCTGGACACACACACACACAGTCTACAAATCAGCTCCAGCCAAGAACAGGAAAACACCAAAAACAAAAAACATACAACAGCCGGTGTTCGCTGGTCGTCACCGACCCAACTACTAATCTGCCGGTTGGTAGCTTATCTATGGGAGAGCGGACGGGATCCCGAGTTCTCTACCACCTATGGTCGTATGTGACAGCCAAATTAAGTAAGACGAATAATATACCACTCATTCTACCTGAGAGTTGAACGACATAAGTACTTGTATATCGGCATCTTTGGTTCGCGTCTCGCATATGTACATCTGTCGATGCGCATGCGATCCCTTTCTGCTTGTTAGAGCCTGTAAACTTCATCTCAAAGATTGTGCTCATCTTGTCTTTGCGAGACTGGTATGTCTGCATGCCAACTTCAGGACTTTGGGCCTAAGTAAAACGGAGCCTGCATACATACTTGGCACAATCACACTGTTCACGATGTTTGTACGAAAAGAAACACCAAAACTAAAATCGCAAGAAATCAAATCGAAACGAACAACAAACAAGTAAGTTGCGCTGCACGGTTGTACAGAAACGTTAATCAGCCCAGATAGCCCTAGAGGGAAGGGAAGTTTATGCACCTCACAATGCTCCAGGCCGCTGATCTGAATTCACCATGCCGGCCCAGAAGCTGTTCTTTCAATATGCGGATACTCTACATCCATCCCTTGACAAGAAAGCAGGTCAATCGCTACTCATAGCGGGCGGGTGCGTCCTGCACAGCAGTCGCGTTCCGACCGCGACGTGCCTCTTTGACTTTTTCCTCTTCGTCACCGCCCCTCCACGTCCTCCCGTGCAAGTGTTTGAGACACGGCTGTCTGCCCCCGTCAGGATTATACTGCCAAGTTGCCCACTTTGTCCACGCTCCCGCTTTCATCTGATCTCTTGCCCTGTGCCCAATCGTGTCCTCTATGAACGCCCCACGCATCATGGCGAGTCGATTCGGAAAGATACGCCCCATGTAATGCGATGTCGAAGCGATATGCGGTTTATCATGCCAGAAAAACATGGGTGTCAAGGGAACCACGGCAGACGTGTCTTGTGCCACAGGAAAGTCTCCCGTAAGAGCGGCGGCGAGCTTGCGCAGTTCCGAGTAGCGCATGACTCGATCAGAAACTGCATAGGTTGGTCGACGCCCTGACGGCAGGCAGATGTATTTGATGGGCCTCGAGGGGTCCGACTCTGAGGCTCGCATGACGGCAAGGAGCGACACTATGGGAATATTATGGACCAGCGCCCAGTCGTGTTGATGAACCCAGGTATAAGGCGTTCGTACCGTGCGCAATGCCGTGCGAACAGCAAGACCAAAGCCCAGACGCTGGTCTACGGCCTCTATGAACGTGACCTGGCCGCACTCTGTGGATGAAGTTGTATAAACTGCCGGTGTGACGATGTTGCTGGAAGCAGAGCCATACTCTGCCTCGCCGGTACTTCTCATCAACTTGGTGTCGTCCAGTGTACTCTGCAGGTACTCCTTTAGAAAGAGTTCCTTCACATTGTCTTTGTAGACAACGTAGTCTTCCGCCAGCCTCTGGGTGACGTGACCCTTTTTCAGGCGAGGTTGCGCCGCAACTTTATCCCAGCCATCGAACACCACGATTACGTTGCACTTGAATAGAAGAGCACAGTGGGCTTTGATAGAAGTGAGCAGCGTGGAAATCAACTCTGTGGATGGTGCGGATAGGGTGGGCGATGTTGTAATGACCAGCGTCAAGAGACGTCTTGCCGAATCTTCATCCGACATCGGTTGGGGTGTACCAAGTCAAGCCTCCAGAGGAGTGTTTGCCGTCCAAAGGGCGATCTGGCAAAATGGGTAGAAAACCGGATTTATCATCTACGTCCAGGTCAAGCGGTGTGCAGCCGCTTGAACAGTAAAGACCATGGACAATTATGTAGATGAATGAAGTGAGAATCGGCCTTCAACTCGAAATAATAAGCCTGCCACCAGGTAATTTATCCGTGTCCGAAGTCACATAGTGGGCGTGAGAAGTTGAAAACTTGAAGCTGTGTTACAGGCACGTGACCACCGGAAGCTCCACTACCTAGGTACCTGGTAGCGTTGGGGTCCGGGACGTACCTATGTACCTACCTGGTACGGTGGTACCTTTGCGTTGGGCCATCAACATCTTCCTTCATCAACAACTTTGCGCAAAATCAGACAAGGTCACAAGAGATGGAGACCATTTACGTCATAATCTTGGGTGTCTTGGCCGTGTTCCTGTTTGGTCCAGTAAGTAAAACCAAGCCAACGAAATCTCTCGTCTGATTCTTCCATTGTCTGCCGTGTTTGCCTTGCCACGCAGATTTGTTACAGCGGGATATCGACGATAAACGCATTGTTTGAACTCGATTCTGCATCAAAACTCCTCGCATGGCAGGCTCTTCCACTTCTTACTAATGAGATGAATAAAAGGCACTATTTTTTGACCGCTCGCCTATACCTGAGCTTTCAGAAAACGTGTACAAGATCAAGGTAGTGGGCGAGTTGGACGCCTTATTGTCTGCCGCCACTCATGTTGTGGTAGACTTCTACGCGGACTGGTGCCCGCCATGCCGTGCCATAGCTCCGGTCTTTTCCAAACTGGCTGATACACACTCCAAAAAAGGACACGTTGCTTTCGCCAAAGTCAATGTTGACCAGGTGAAAAGTGTTGCCAAGCGATATGGCGTCTCTGCCATGCCAACCTTTATGTTTTTCGAAAATGGTGTGCCTCAGGGAGTGACAGCTGAGGGATTGCAAGGCCGTCAATCGTGCGGCTTCACTGACGATGGGCGGGTCTCCCAGGTCCGTGGTGCGGATCGTCAAGCCCTTGAAGCGGTGGTACGGGCGCTGGGAGCCAAGGACAAGGACGTGTCTGGAAGGGAAACAGGTCGCAAGGAAGACTGATCATGGGCCTCTTCTCATATGAAGAGGTCTTCAGAATATTGAGAGAGTGTTATGAGAAGTGGACTATTGAAACAGGTCCGTGCCTAGATTGAGATAAAGAATGGACCTCTCTCTTTCACACAAACGGCGTTGTACGAAAACCACTCAAGGACAATCAGTTTACGCTTCATCTAGTTCTCTCGGCTTTTTCTCAATGAAGAACTCCCGAATATGCATCCGGAATCTGTGCGATTCACCCATTTGATAGGGCTCGCCTGGTGCATGCGAGTCAACCAAAGGCACCACTATTCAAATTCTTTCGCCTTATTATAAGGTTATAAATGATAGTATTGAAAGGGTTGGAGGTAATCTCTCGAAGCTAAGAGATTGCGCGGGAGTAGAACTGTAGTGTATTGCTACACGAGGACTTCAATGGTGATCGTATTCGTGATCTACAACTGATTGCTTGAAGGAAGGGAAGAACTAGGTACATGTTACATTACATGTCTGCACTGACCACCATATTCTCAATAGATAGAGGTATTTTTGTCGCGGGAGAATATCATTTCTGATCAGAAGACGAGATTTAGTCGACTAACTGGATCATATGTTGCCAAAGAATGGCTCGTGAAGCTTGTTTCATTTCAACTGAGGCGATTCATTAATATACACAGAAGTTTTTCTACCAAGTGGAAGAGAATCAAAGATATAGATGTTATCTTGGACTCGTCAACATTGAAGATGGGCTGGTACCGACCGATTGTTGATGGGTCTCTCTCCCTCACACAACGCAGATCGACAGAGAGAGCCATCACATCTTTCGCCCGCTACCATTTGCGAAAGCTCTCGTACCGCATGTCACGATGACGTCAGCACGATTGTGGTCATCACTTGCGGTTGTGTATCTCGACCTCTTATGCCAATATGCCAACACGCTCAGCAAACCTCGGCCCTCCAGACGTGACAGCCTGCCCATGAAAACTTGACACCAGCATGCAAAGAACATACCAGAACATCTAGACCTTAGTAAGCCTCCAGAATTAAGTCTTCTATTGCCGGCGATCGTTCATGGTACCGAAGAGAGGCGCTCGGCTCCAATGATTTAGTCGCCGATTAGTCGCCGAAGGGGAACTCCCGGAGGCCCAACCCAACCACGTAAAACCGGCAGGTTACACTCTCATCAGGCGCACAAAGTCTCTCTCTTCATATTCACTATACGTCAATGCAGTTTTCTCGCCTCCAATCCCACCTCTTATCGTTTTCGGCTATCAGGTCCTTATCAAACATGTCTACCACCAACATTGTCGATGCTCTGATCGTCGGCGGAGGCCCAGCTGGCTTAAGCGCTGCTCTGGCGTTTGCGCGCCAAAACCAATCTGCAATTGTATTCGACAACGGGAGATACCGAAATGCGGCGACTGATTATATGCACCTGATTCCCGGCTTGGACCACAAAGCTCCGGCGGATTTTCGTGCCACCGCCCGATCACAGATCACAGACCGCTATGACAAGATTCACATTCTTGAAGGCGTCGACATCGTTGCCGCAAAAAAGACGGACACGGACAGCTTTGAACTCTCAGATGAGGCTGGGCAGACATGGAATGGCAGAAAGGTGATTCTCGCGACTGGTGTGGAGGATGTGATGCTGGATATCCCTGGCTATACTGAGCTCTGGGGCAAATCCATGTGAGTGAGCGCAATAATGCTGAGCTCATTGTAGAAAATGCAGCCGTCTCTAACCTTATTCACAGTGTGCACTGCCTGTATTGCAAAGGCTATGAGCAGCGAGGGGGTAGCGCAGGCGTGCTCGCGGTTGGTCCGCTGGAGAATGTTAACATGGCGCTTCATATAGCTCGCCAAGAGACAGCTCTCAGTAAACGCGTCACGCTCTACTGTAACGGCAACGAGTCTTTGGCGGGCGACTTAGTTTCTGCCTTTGGCTCTGCGACCGCCATGAGAACGGATGCTCGCAAGATCAAAGAGTTTGTGGCCGGTAGCAATGGGAAGGGGGTCGCTATCCGATTCGAGGACGGCTCCGAGGTTGTGGAGGACTATCTTGCCCACCAGGCGCCCGTCAAGGCCAGGGGAGGTTTGGCTGATCTTCTCGGGTTGGAAAAGGGACCTAATGGCGAGGTCAAAGTGTCTTCACCGTTTCAGCAAGCCAGCGTGCGTGGCGTGTTTGCTGCGGGAGACAACGGCGCCATGTTGAAGAATGTGCCGAATGCGGTGTTCAGTGGCCATGTTGCTGGACAGATGGCTTCTACTCAGCTCCTGGCGGACTTGAACGGCCAGAAACCGATTTTCCCTATATAGTGCAGAAAATTGCGTAGTGATCTTGACGAGAGAATGTATTCGGCATCCGTGATGATGCTTCATTGGATAGATATTTAGCCAGAACGCCGGGCAGTAATTCACTAAGCCGCCATGCACGCTCAACAGTTATTAATGTATGAGACTTTGTCACTTTGTTTTGTGCTTCCGCTCTGGCAAGACATTTCGAACCGATGAATGCCGTCGGTCCGAAAATATTTCGCCGAAGTATGACTGCCGACTGCACGGCGTTGAGGCCATCCGTTGTGCGAAATAGGATGCTTGCTCTGTTGAGCCTCCTGCCCAAAGTCGAATCAATCTCTATTTTATCTTCTTTCACTCTCTTCCTCCGTTTTTCGTCTTCCGCAATTTCTCGATCTTCGACATTCTGACTCCCAATTGACGCTTCACATTAGTCTTGGGATCATGGCGACAGTCCCCGTTTCGGTATGCGACCTCACAAGACATCATGCCGAAGCTCAACCCGACACTTTGGCCATCTCGAAGAACAAGGACAGAATAACATACGGCGAATTGCATGCCGCATCAGTCCGCATCGCACAGCTCCTCGCCGATCAAGGCGTCGGAAGGGGAGATGTGGTTCCCTTGCTCGGCTCGCGATGTATCGAGATGATCGCATGTACGCTGGCGATTTTCATGATCGGGGCAACGCTGGTCCCGATGGAAGCCGACTCATGGAGTGAGGGAAGAATCCAGACAGTTCTGGATGCCCTGGAGTACAAAAGGCTACTGGTCACGGCAGACGGAGACGTGCGCAGGCGAAAGACGATTGATTATCATGAGATCCGACGTGCAATGACAGGAGGGGATGGCTGGGACGATGAAAATGCCAAAGTTTCGATAAATGGCCCCGAGAGTGTTCGAGATGTTGCATACATTATTTTTACTTCAGGCACCACGGGAAATCCAAAGGGAGTCAAGGTCACTCATCAGAGTCTTTTGAATTACGTGTGGCCCGCACACGCCAACGCCCCGTTCAATTTGGGTGTCGGGCCGTCAGACACCAGCTTGCTCTTGTTCTCGGTCGCTTTCGATGGTAATCTTGAATCCTTCAAATCCCACAATCTTCACACCTGCACCTGGCGTACCTGGCGTCCAAGACAACTTTTGATCGCGCTTAGTTTGACTGACCAGAGCATTCTTGTGAAGCATTTTACGGTGTGTTACTCAGCACCCTCTGCAATGGCGGACACGTCTTGCTATCGGAGCCTAGCACCTTCATCGACGACGCAAAGAAATGCACCCTCCTTCCAGCCACTCCGACGCTGCTCGGCACCATCAGCGATGTTTCGCCATATTCCAACGTGCGCGGCATCTTTCTCGGGGGCGAGACCCCAACACCAGACGTGGTCAGGAAATGGTGGACACCCTCGCGGAGCATGTGGAATGCCTATGGCCCTACAGAGACGACGATCTCAGTCACCATGGCCGAGCTCAGGCCTGACGTTCCTATCGTCCTGGGAGAGCCCATTCGGAACAGCAAGGTAATCATTCTGGATTCCGATCTTGAAGAAGCCACGCAGGGTGAGATTTGCGTTCTCGGTTCGACTGTTCTGGCGCTTGGTTACTACAAAAACGAGGCACAAACGGATGATAAGTTTGTCTTATGGAACAACGAAAGAATATACCGCACGGGAGACATGGCAAAATGGACGGAGAATGGACTCAAGTTTCTCGGTCGCAAGGATCAGTTGATCAAGAACCGCGGATTCCTCATCAACTTGGAGGCTGACGTGATCCCGGCCATTTTGTCGCAAAAAGATGTCGAGACAGCCACGGCTCTCATGCACCGACAAAGGCTAATTGCTTTCGTCACACCTTTGACGGTGAATGGAGACCTTGTACGTCAGGAAATGGCTCAGCGATTCGATCAATTCCTCATTCCCGATGAGATCCAAAGTAGAGACCAGCTCCCCCAAACTATTAATGGCAAAGTTGACAATAGGGCACTCCATCAAGAATTGGTTCAAAGAGACACTGTAGGCGTAGCATCAAATGCGCCGACTGTGACTGCCGACACACAGCTCAGCGTGTTGATGAACACAATGTCTGCAGCCCTGTTAATACCAGCTCAGATGATCAGGCCAGAGCTTTCTTTCACTGACGTGGGTGGAAACTCCTTGTTGGCAATCAAGTTGTTGTCTGCCCTCAGGCAAAAAGGACTGTCACTTTCCATGTCGTCTCTCTTCTTGCTACCAACTATCTCCGAAATTTCCAATTATATCATCGGGCTTGATGCTTCCGTCTCGCACGATGACGATGGCCAGCAGGTCGCAGACCTCGCTGGACGTGGGAAGTCGCTGTCTCTTCTTCCTGGAGCTACTCGCTCTACGAGAGAGATTACCATGACAGACGTTCAGAGGGGAATGATTAGATCAACCCTACACGATGCTCCCACGGGCTACATGCTCATAACTATATCTCTTCATCAAAATGCCCGCGACATTCATCCTGCGAGACTCAGTCATGCGGTGAGCCAGGTGCTTGGGCTTCATGATATATTTTGCTCCTCTTTCGACCTTGTGAGAGGCACAATCTCAATCAACGACAGGTATCAACATGACTGGGAAACTCGAGCTCTCGATGGTTTGCCAATGAGTCAGGCTATAGCAGATGAATCTGAACTGTTGAACCATCGAGCAAGAATGAGCGATACTTCGAATGAGTTGTTCAGACCAGTCAATGCATTCAGGCTCTTGCTCGGCGAGAATACCGAATCGGTACTTCTTTGGCTCGTGCATCATGCGCTTGTGGATGGATGGTCTGTGGGGAAACTTCTCAACGATTTCCGAGCACAGCTGTTGACTGAGCATGCTCAGACGGCCCAACCGAGTCAATTTTCGCAATACACTGCCGCTTTGACCCCTCACTTAGAGAAAATGAACGAACCTGCCGAGTTATTTTGGAAAAAGTCCATGGCAGGGTTACTCGATGGCACAGAATTGAAGGTCGGACGTTTAGAAGATGGTGCTAGCCACGAAAGTCGGGTTGAACATGAATGTTTGAGTTTCGGACTTTCTCTGGAGCAAACAGAGGTCGCTGCTCGAGCTCTTGGCTTCAGCAGTCCTGCCGTCATTTTCCACGCAGCTTGGGCGTTGTTACTCAGTAGCTATGCCTCCGAGGACGCTGTGGTGTTTGGAAGCGTCTTCTCGGCTAGGAGCTTTCACGTACCACGCATTGAGGAGATAGTTGGTCCTCTGATCAACTTGTGCCCTTTTCCAGTTCAAGTGCACGCGTCGGGGAGCAAGATGGATCTACTGAGCAGTGTGCAGTCCCTGCTCCTGCAAATTTCTGAGTATCAATGGTCGGCTTCCAAAATTTTGCAGAGCATTGCATCTGGTAGTCACGCACGCATTTTCTCGACTGCACTCTTCCTAGAGTACGACTTGCCGTTATACGCGAGCTCTGATAAACACGAACTTGCCGCATGGACATATGACAGGAAGGACTGGCCAGAATTTGGACTCACATTGCAAGTTCAATGTGTGGGTGAGAATTTGGGTTTCCGAGCTGTGATCAAGGACCCCAAGTATGAGTCGCCTTTGGCATTGAGATTACTGGGCCACTTCCGAAATCTCTGCTTGTTCCTCTTGAGCCCAAAGATGGGTACACTGGCCGAGGCAAATGACAGTATGCTCGGTCCCGCCGAGACGTTGTGTTTGATGCGGACGTCTACTTCATTGTTCACCCCGTACTCTGGCCCACCGACTCTGAAGAAGGCATTCGAAATTGGCGTTGCGGCTTGGCCGATGTCCGTTGCGCTGGAGTCGCTATCGGGGAAGCTCTTATACCAGGAGTTGGACAGTATTACGAACGCATTGGCGCGTTCAATACGAGCCTTGATCCAGCCAAGAGATGTTGTAGCTCTTCTCAGCGACGGGAGCCAGAACTGGCTCCTCGGCGTTTTATCAATCATCAAAGCCGGCGCAACCTATCTACCTCTTGATACCAAACTACCCGCCCAGAGGATGGAAGCCATGATGGAAACATCTGGTGCATGTTTGTGTATATACCCCAACGCATCTAGTCTAGCTGCCTTTTCGGATCTTTCGAGGCCGAGGTGCCTGATATACGAGCATACAGCTGTCAAAACAATGGACGGGAGTTCGTCAGACAGGCTGGAAGACATCGCAGAGCCTGATGATTATGCATACATCATGTTCACGTCAGGATCAACAGGCACTCCAAAGGGCATCAGGGTAACGCATCGCGCAACCACGTCGCATCTCTCGTTCGAGCCCGCAAGACTACATGCCCGTCCAGGTAGAAGACATGCGCAGGTGTTTTCTCCAGGATTTGATGTCAATGTTGCAGAAATCTTCGGCACATTATGCTACGGGGCGACCTTGGTCCTGAAAGACCCGGTGGATCCGTTCGCTCATCTCAGCCGAGTTGACGCCGCCATGATCACCCCATCGTTTCTCTCAGTATTGTCGCCAACGGGACTCCAGAATCTTGATAGCATATATCTGATTGGAGAGGCTGTCTCACAGAGCCTCGCCGATCGCTGGTCCCCTGGCAGAGTTCTGTACAACTTTTATGGCCCGTGCGAATGCACCATTGCGGTCGCGTATACTAGACTCGAGATTGGGAGGCCCGTGACTATCGGTAAAACTATCCCGCGCGCTGGATGCTATATCCTCGATCGCCTACTCCGGCTGGTTCCTGTGGGAGTCATTGGTGAGATCTGCGTTTACGGCGTGCAAACCATGGAAGGCTATATTGGACGGAACGCCAATGAGGTGACGAAGAGAGCGTTCGTGCAAGATCCTTTCAGAAGACCAGGGGAGCGCATGTATCGAACTGGAGACCTGGCGTTCTGGACCGAGAACATGGAGATGCGGTACGTCGGTCGAGCCGACTACCAAGTGAAAGTTCGAGGATATCGCATTGAGTTGGAAGAAATTGAGACTACCATACGGCGATCCGATGATAATGTCAGCCAATCGGTGGCCATTGTACACCGGGACACTATCTACGCATTTGTTACGCCACAGAGTGCACGCATCGATCAAATACAGCAGTATTTGCGTCAGCATCTGCCAAGCTATGCAGTGCCTCAGCTGATAATTGCACTCGAAGCTTTTCCCACTACGCCGAATCAGAAGCTCGATCGTAAGGCGCTCATTAACCTCCTAACACCCGTGTGCTCTCGTGAAAACGAGACAACTGATCATACAGAACTCGTGGTTTCCCAAGTTTGGCGCGAAGTGATCGGCCTGGACGAAGATATCGCGCTATCAATAGATGACGACTTCTTGGCTATTGGTGGAAACTCGTTGAGACAGATTGCTGCTGCTCAGAAAATCTGCTCAAAGTTGGGATGCAGAGTCCCTCTGAGCTTATTCATCACCAACAGAAGCATACGGTCTCTCGCGGCTTCTGTGAAGAAGCATCTGGATCGGAAATCACTGGCAAGCACAACTGCGGTCTCCTTGGCAGAGTTCTCGAACCAATGTCAATTCCCCAGCTTCAAATTGTCGTACCTTGAGAAGGAGTTTTTGAGAATGCATAAACAAGCTTTGAATCCTTCCTCTTTTAACGTTGTGCATAGAGTTCGACTGCAGGGCGATGTGGACAGTCTTCTTCTCGAGCGCGCCTTGCAAACGGTTGTGTCAAAGCATGATATTCTACGAGCGTCATATGTAGAGGTGGACGGGGTGCCACAAAGAGTCATACACACCAATATCATCCAAATCGACAGAATCGGGAGTTCAGATGATGTAGCCGAGCTTCATGATTATATCAGTATGAAGTTTGAACTTTCTGGCATGCTAATTCGGATAGCACTGATTGAAAAGCGCGGCGCAACGGACATCATTCTCGTCCAGCATCACATTATCACCGACCAGGTATCAGTGCAGATCTTCCTCACCAATCTGAGCATGGAGTATTGTGCCTTGGCATGCCATGATGAGTCTGGCCAGACAATTTGCACGCCTGACCATTCCACGAATGACTACCACGTCTGGGCATTATGGCGAGACAGCCAGCTAGAACAGCCACCTGAAAACGCTCACGCTGAATTTTGGAGATCACAGTTCAGTGAAAAAACGAAGTCAATTCGTCTCGTTCAGCATCAGAAACATCGTGCCGGAGAGTTTCACTCAATCCCTCGTCGTTTGAAGCGTAACAGTTCCTCGGGATCAATCGAGGTCTACTTAGCAGCGGCCGCACTTGCTCTTCGAAATGTTTCAGGGTTGAATACTATCCGGCTTGGAGTACCTTTCATGGATAGACTGGAGCCCGGAACGGAAAACATGATGGGCGTTTTCCTCGACGCTCTGCCTGTGTGTGTTCAGATGGCGCCACACACGGACATGCCGAGTCTACTGTCGACAATACGCACGACCTTGACCTCTGCTCTAGCGCATGCGATTCCATCTTTTATGATCAAAGACATTGTGAGTTTGGACTCCATATTTGAGGTCATGATTGTGTACAATCGATTTGAAGATCGGGTTACGCGGAACATGAGTATTCCAGGAGTATCCATCAGCGTCGAAGCGATGAGAACACAGGGGGCCAAATTTCCACTGCTGATTGAGTTCAACGAACATGTCGATCACGTCACACTTGAAACTGAGTACTCTGAGGATGTTTTGACACCCACTTGTCTGGCGCGGTTTGAGCAAGAGATCTGCGATATTCTGGAGCTACAGACCGTGGTTTGACAAGCCATGTAAATTTCGGTTCTCTCTCTCTCTCTATCTTGTCATTTCTGTTCCATACTTCTTTAGAAACATGCATCATTGAAGGGAAATTTAAATTCAGTCTCTCCGAATTCCTGGAGACAATCCCGAAGGCGATCAAGGCCACGTCCGAGCTTCTCTCTGTCGCAGCCATAGCAAATCCGGAACCACCCGGGTGTTTGGCAGTGGTAATCAGTACCGGCGGAAAGAACCAGCCCATTCCGACGCAGAATTGCTTGAAACAGCCATTCGTCGTCCACAGATGTCCTGTCGCCACAGAGTTTGGCAAATATATACATGCCGCACTCTGCGGAAACGAATTCAATACGGTGTTGGTTCAGGAAGTCCTCCATCACCGTGTATGCTGACTTGAGCAATCCTCTGCCGTAGGTATTTACGAATTGAATATTTTCATCCGTGAGTATGATTTTCTGAGCTACGAGGGTAGCCATGGTTGATGTCTGGCAGTGAGTACTCAAGGCACCGCTCATCACCACAGCTTTGTTGTCTTGGCTGATAAAGGCTCCCTGATGAATGAGATAGATAGAAAAAAGGTTAGAAAGTGGCACGACAAGCTGTTGCATCGGTCGACTCACCAAGCGAATGCCATTACAGCCGAAGTCTTTGCTCAAGCTGTACACTACATGAACGAGGCCCCTCGCATGGGATGCGTCCAGTGAAAGTGCGGAAACAAAACCAGCGCTAGGATTCTCCGATGTAGGCTGTACGTGCTGAGAAAGTGCGTAGACTTCATCGGATATAAGATGGATCTGTCTTTCAGCGCAGAAGTCGAGGATAGCTTGGAGAGTTTCTCGTGGGTAGTTCCGGCCCAGTGGATTGTGAGGATTGCAGATTATCATAGCCTTGACGAGAACTGGTGCAGAAAGGAGGGCCTTCGAATAATGGCGGATGCTCTCTACACGAAAGAAGTCCTCATGCGGCACCCGAACAACGACAGCTTTGGCATCGTTATGAACCGACATGCTAAGGTCGAGGCCAGGCCAGTACGGTGCCGCAATTAAAATGCCATCTCCTGGATCACATATCGCCTCGATCAGTGCGTTTAAGGCAAAGCATCCACCGGCACCCAAGACAATATGGGACTTGTCCACTTGGGCGTGGGGTTGGAAATGGGAATTCACGAGGTCCGCAATCAGACCACGGACTTTGGGACAACCACCAACTCCTTCGCTGTAAGCTAGCTCCTGGAAGAAAGCGTAAGCAGTACTGCCTTACAGGCTATTTTTTTGAGGCTTCTTCTTTGACCAGCTTACCTGACTAGACCAAGTACTTGCATCAAATGCGGCTTGAAATTCTGGGAGCAGCTCTTCCATTAAGAGTTGGTTCTCCGCTGTGCTCAAGTCAATGACGGAAGTATCTCCATAGAGGAGCGCACCATGATTCCTCAAGAGCTCAGGGATCAGCGTCTGATTACGCTTCAAGCAGCGCTTCGACATCATTTTGACAAAAGAAGTATGAAGAATTGGGTAGAATGGGGTATGGAAAAGCAAGGTGAGGCCGCCACCTGCCCCTCAACCAGGCTTAACAGATATAAGGTGGCGTGCGGCCTCGTTGACATACTCGCCGAGCTGGGCCTTAACTCGGCGAATCATCTAGGGAGGCTCTTGTCAATGGACACTGTGGAGCTGATACAGGTAGGCTTATTGGAGCCTTGGAGGCCGCTGGATGTGTGTGACCGTCTTACTTTGCCATGATTTGCGCATGAACCACATCCAAAAGTGGAAGAGAAATGCGAATAACAAGAGGTCTTACGGAGAATGAACGAGACTCTTAGTCAGATAACAACTGGAGCGGCGGAGCCCCGAGTCAATAAAGAATAAAAGTCTCCCTACGACTTTGTTCAGCGGTAACTGAATGGCCCTCGTTGTTTGTCATGAGACTTGAAGCACTCCCTTGCGACACGTTACACGACAACTATGCCCTTGATGTATGTAACCGCATCGAGACACCAAACTGATGTAACTCCCTCAGAAAGAACATCAGACTAACTGAAGCAGGTTTGAGACCATACTTTCCCGGGTCAAATGGACCACTAATGTAAGAAAATATCCCCTTCCAAATGCTAAGGTGGTCAGTTGATTGACAAATGCTAACTCCCAGGTTCAGACCCTCGTCGCAAGATTGACAACACTTTATGAATACTCATATCCGCGTACAGCCAAGGAAGTGACTGGAATAGATAAAGAGTACCACAGAAAACTGTGGGATGACGATATCGGAGAGATGCTGGTCTCCATGATGAGGCTGGCTGGATACTCAGAAGAGTCCCAGAAAATTCATCATAACTTCTTCAAGGACCAGGTTGCACACTCGCTAGGGCCCTACCCGACAACGTATCCGCACCAGTCAGCTTGGGAAAGCTTCATGACAGACGACCATACTCCCGTAGAGATGAGCTGGAGCTGGTCCGGAAACACACCTACTCCGGTTGTTCGATACGCCGTAGAGCCCATCAGCTGGCTTGCAGGCACCGCATCCGATCCGCTAAATAGCGAAGCGACGGCAGAGTGTTTGGCTAGCACGGCGCCGTTGGCTCCCAGCCTCGATCTGCGATGGTACAGGCACTTTCTGAAACATCTTGTTGCCGACGATGCAGACGGGCAACACGATATGACTGATCACCTTTCGCAAGAATTCATCGCATTTGATCTGGGGAAAGATAGTATAACTGTCAAGTACTACTTCTTACCAACCCTCAAGTCCCTTGCGTGTGGAAAGACGAACCTTGAGTTGATGGAAGAGAGTATTTTGAGTTTGCCTGAAGCCGATGAGGCAGTGCGCAGTTCGCTCAAGGCACTTACCACGTACATCAGGGCTTATCCGCAAGATGAACAGCCCCAGGCTGAGATATTCGCGGTTGACTGCGTCAGTCCGGCCAACTCACGCCTCAAAATCTACGTCCGATCTCGAAAGACGACCTTCGACAGCATGCTGGAAATGATGACTCTGGGAGGCCAGACGCCTGATCTTACTCAAGACGCCATTGACTCTCTGAGGGAGCTCTGGTGTGCTTGCTTCGCGCTCCCAAACAGTCCCGGTGTAAGGTCGAAGCCTCTCCGGAGCAGAGAGCACCGCACGGGTGGCCTTCTGTATTACTTTGAACTAAGACCTGGGGCCGCGCTGCCAACATCGAAGGTCTATCTCCCGGTAAGACACTACGGGAAGACGGACGATCAGATCGCGCGCGGATTGTCCAGCTATCTGTCCAAACGGGGCCAATGCCTAGAAGGAGGGCTGTCGTACTACGAGGGTGTCAGGAGAATCTGGTAAGTCAGCCCCCGATCCTGGGGAATTTTGAACGCGATCTATATACTGGCAGACAAGTTGACCGACCGACGATACAGCAAGCATCGAAGTTTGAAGCAGGGTCTCGGTTTCCAGACGTATATTACCTGTGCGGTCAAGAAGGGGGTTGTGTCTGTCAATGCATATTTCAATCCGGAAACATGTCAGTATTCAAGGGGTTGATGCTTGATGAAAGAGAATGGATCTGGAGTTTTCGCGGGCTTGGGTCTTTCACTCAGTTCGAACCTCATGTCTAGAAAGCGTTTCGTTGTAGTTCTGTATGCTTTGTCTGGGTTATACTTCTCACGATCTAGAAATAGTCCTGTTGTTTCAGATAGAGTTTTATTTGTCCATGCTTTTCTTATACCTAGGTACATAGATGCAAGAGCCTAATAAAAGAGATCGATGGTCTCTACAGACTACGTTTACTTGGGGGCTTTGCCCGTGCCTGGTCCCAGTCAAGGAGATAGTAGTCGATGCTTGGCTTAGATCTTCTCATATCATCGTTTTTTGGCTGCTTCGATGAAATGATGCATACACGCCCAATTCATTGAGCTAAGTTTACTTTCGCCATGACTGAAAATATCTCCATCGTGCATCTTCCGACGTTCCGAAAGCAATACCCACGGGACGTCGGTCGCACAAGGACTACAATGACTCACCTCTCCCACGACCGAACCGCAAAGGCTAAAGCTAGGAAAAGCCATTAGATAGACTTGACCCAATTAACGAAGTGATATGTTCTGCCAATACTGTGCAAAGAATTGCCCTGCCACGTGCTCCACGGAGCGACGGCCCCTAGTTCTGAGGCTGATCAGCCTTTGAGAAGACAAGTCCCGCCATAATTTGAATTTTCGAAATGATCAGATGATCGCCCTACTAATTAGTTCTGACTGGTAGCCCACGAACATAGGCACTTCGGAAATGCGCTCGCAATAAAAACGCCTAGGCGTCAGATGCAGAGTGCGCTTGAGAATCGTTGTCCGAGTGGCTGAAGCTCTCAGCCTCGGTGCTTATTACTGGCGATGCCCTCGTATGTGAGTCGCCGATGAAGGTGGTGGCCTGACAACCAAAACCGGAGCCGAATTAGTGATTCCAGAAATAGAACCATCAGGATATAACAAGGGGCGACAAGAAATTTATTGCGCGCAAAATTCCATGCTATGAATCATGATGACAGAGCAACTTCGAGGGCGGCAGATTCATTATACAGTTTCACATCTGATACCATGATGTTCAAGATGGTTCTGCTTAAGGACGTGTTTCCGATACTCGTGTTTCTGGTAGCTCTGCGGCTGTTGAAGTCACAATCTGCCCAGTGGATGATTGAATCGATCGTCACGGTAAGGCATCTCCGTACTGGTATAGTGTGTACTGCGTTTTCAAGGCTGAGCTAACGGCAACGGCGTCTCAGAAACTTTTACAAGCTCTGAATCCCGTGCATGACAGTCTGGGGAAAGGGATCGCTGGTCCAAGATGGCAGTACCTGAACGGCCAAACGCTGGATAAGTTCTTGAACGGTCGGGAAAAGGTTCAAGAGTGGCAAAAATATGGCTCTGTGTATCGTATATGGGCAGGGACGACTCCTGAAATGTATGTGCCGAGGATAGCGTTTGTGTTACATATTTGTTCAAGTTTGCGTCGTTTTGCTTTCTGACCCAATCTCAGAGTCATTACAAAGCCCGAGGATGTGCGAGCTTTCCACGCCGATTCCAGTCGCCACAACAAAGCGCGATCAAGCAACGCGGGATGGCTGTTCCACCAGTTATTAGGAGAATGCATGGGCCTCATCAGCGGAGCACGATGGGTCAAAGTTCGCTCCGAGTTTGAATCTGCCTTTAGTCACTCTGCCATCACCATGAAAGCCGCGGAAGTGAGCAACGATGCCCGATGTTATGTGGACAAATTGGAGGAGCGTAGGAGCTCTCCGTTTACTGTCCAAGCGGCAGAGGCCGTGGCGCGTTTTCCGTTCTTCTGCACGGCCACGCATCTATACGGCGAGCTCAGCGAGGAGGAGCGGAATGAACTGTGGGAGCTGGGCCAGCGTAATCTGAAAATGATGGGGCGCGTGCTTTCTGGCGGATTCTATCGATTCTCAATCGCGCGATGGCTTTATAGAAGCGCGGTTCAGGACCTCGAAAGCTTTCTTTGTGACTGGACCAGATTCAATGAGCGTGTTTATGAGAAAAAAGTCAGTTGCGGAGCGAAGACTCCAATCGTTTCGGTATGGGAGAAGGTCATGGACGGCGACTTGACACGAGAAGAGGTTGGTAAACCCCTAATCACACCTATACCTACATGGAATTATCCGCATAGCTGATATTCATCACCAGGCTATCCATACGTTGAGCGAAATCCTCTTTGCAAATCTCGACGTCGCCACCGGCAATCTATCCTGGCTCGTTATTTATTTAGCGGCAAATGAAGACATCCAGCGACAAGTTGTGGAAGAAATTTCGCAGCATAGACACGAACTCGATCATTACTGTGCGCGAAAAGACACCTTGTTAGCATATTGTGTCCTCGAGACACTCCGACTACGGCCTTTTACAGGTAAAGACGCCGAGAATCCCAGATTTACATCAATCGAGAACGCCTAAAAACTGACATGCCCTCGCAGCGTTCTCCATACCGGAAAGCTCACCAAGTCAGAAGGTGTTGCACGGCTTCACGGTGCCTGGAAACGTAAATAAGCGAGCATGAGTCTAGAAGCATAGAACCGTGGAGCTAATCGTGTCACAGACGTCCGTAGTTGTCAATACTTTGGCCATCAACTATAATGCTGCCTTTTGGGGCGACAAGGCGGAAGTATTTTCGCCGAGCCGCTTCCACTCGATCAATCGGCTTGCTGTACGTCCTAGGTTCCTCTTCCTGTTGTTGAAGTGCGAATATATGTGCTGATGGCTGCAAAACCGCGTGGTGTGGACAGCTGCGGTACAATCTGTTCACTTTTGGCATGGGCACAAGAAAGTGTCTTGGCTCGCACTTTGCGGAGATGATGATGAAGTATTTTGCCATGCATCTGCTCAATCGCTTCTCTCTGCATATTCCAGTAGAGAAGGGTAGATCCGAGGCGCAAACGGAGGATACGTCAATGAGCACATGGGTACCAATTTCGGACAAGGAGGTTGCCCTGCAAAAGCGGACAATGGGCTTGTTTTGATTGCTGGAGGAGTTAGCATGGCAAAGAAAGAAAGATGTTGCCGACCTGTGCCGTACTGTGCCTTTGTTTGAGATTGTGTGCCAGATTTGATGTACCTATGACATGTACCTTGTTGTACCTATGTACAACTACAAACCCTCGCAACTTCGCAAGCAGTTCAATCTCGCCTCACTCAGAGGCTTACAGCACACCCACTGTACACCCACTGTCGTTTATCTTCCATGCAGCTCAATCTCTTCCTCTGTCATTCCCAGCTTATTGTTTAGCCTCGTCGCCCGCTCAATATACGCAAGTTTATCCACAGCCTCACTCCACGCCTTAGTCCTCGGCCACGCCTCAAAATCGATCGCTGCATTTCTCGCCACGCGCGGATTCGCCAGTGGCTGAATCGCAAAATCGGCCACAGTCGGCCGGTCCGCCAGCGCGATCCACCGCTGACCCGGCTCCCCGAGTCGTTTCTCCAGAATGTCGTATTCTCTCCGAATCGCATTCTCGATGACCGTCAACGCGGGCTTGAGGTTTTCGTCATGGCGCATCTTCAGCCACCACTCTCCGGTTGCTCCGAGACCGGCCGCGTAGGCAATCAGCCAGCTCGTGACCTGAGCGCGCTCAATCGCGTTTCTTCCGATGAAGAGGCCGTCCTTGTCGTGCTTGTCGCAGAGGTAGATGAGCATAGCGCTGCTGTCAAAGACGTTCAGACGTCGCTTGCTTCCGCCGCTGGCCTCCACAAGTTCAACGTCTTCGAGAGCCGGGAGCTGTTTGTACGGGTTGATCTCGTGGTACCAGGTTTCCTGGGACAGAGACGTGATAAGGTGGATGGAGTAGGGTATTCCCAGCGCTTCGAGTATCATGAGCGGCTTGAGACTGTTGGCCGTAGGGGCCGGGATCGCTTGCGTTGCGTGTCAGTGTCTCGATTTCCCCTAAAGGCGCCCGCATGTGGCCCTGAACGGTCCAGGGGAGTTCATCATTTACCTTTTCTGACATATAGGACGAGTCTGTCCTGAGCCACCTCAGGATGTTTGCTGAAGTCCTGTTGCGCCTCCATTGGAACTATCAATTACCTGCTTGCCTTGAGAGATCTAGCGCGTAAATGGTCACCGAAGATACTTTTGCATTTGTGAGCATGAAGGCGAAGGAGAAAAACGGACGAAAGATGATGAGTTCCACGTACTCGACTGCTTATTGACCACGGCACTTTTCGGTGAAAACGCACTGTTCTCTTCTCGGTATGGTACCGACTCCCGAGCCGGCGACTATCTGAGCATGGCCATAATGAGAACATAAAACCCGGTGTTTCGGGGGAATGAAACGCCATATCAGCCGGTTGAATCCTCAGCCTATCTCTGTTCCGTTGAAATATCGTCCGTCGGAGACCGATTCGGCGATTCAAGAATGCAGGGCCTACCGATGTGCGATGTAAGAACCCGCCATCCGATTGGTGAGATGTAACATAGCTAGGTAGACTTTCCCATTGATCGGTAGGCGAGAATCTTGTTCAGGGTAAGAGCGTGCTTTTGGCTTTAGATCTTTTTTCATCATTCTATCATCATTAACTGCCAGCTATGGCTCGGCTCGTTCCTGTTGCCATACCCTACTGTCTCCATGGCTCGTTGCTTATTTCTTTACTACCGCGACATGAAATCAGAAAGACCTATACTGTATACAAGAATATGCTCTTTTAGGAGACAAGTTTACTCATAAGCTTGAAAATAAAGGAGCTTATACACACACATTCACGGCTATTTCCGCTCAACATCTGCCTGATCCTGGCTCACCTTTTCCTTCTTCACAGAGCGCCACTGTACACCAAGCGACCCGAGCAGAGTGCCCACACACAGTCCAGTAGCTATCAAAAACACTTGTCCAAGAACGTGGGCGTAGACAGGTATCGCCTTTGGCAGCTGATCCGGGGTGAAGAGATTCTTGAAGTCTGTCAAGCCTCCCTCAATGATCTTGTGAGTGCTGAATCCCGGCAAGGCCTCTGCGATGCCATTTGCCAGCCCATTCAGAAAGACGTTTTGCGAAACAGCCACGAATATGGCACCGCCCAGCATCTGCATCATATTGATGAACGCGACACCAAAAGGTACGTCTCTCTCGTCCAGAACGTGCTGCGCACACACAATGGGTTGCTGGAGACCGAAGCCGATGCCGAAACCGAGGAGGGCTTGGTATCCAATCCACTTGGGTTGAGGGGTGTCGACGTCAAACGTGGAGACGAGACCAGCCCCAACGGAGGCGAGTATGGTGCAGAGAAACATGGATGGATTATAGTAGCCCGTTGTGTTTGTGATCACACCTGAGATAATGGACATGACGAGAAATCCCAGAATCAATGGCATCACATTCACGCCGGAAGAGAGTGCCGACGCGTTCTTGATGGCCTGGAAGTAAATGGGTAGATAGGTGACGGCGATAAACATTGCGCCGGAGCTGCACAAGGCAAAAATGGACGCAAACCAGATGTTTCTGTTCTTAACGATGCTCGTGGGAATCGTGCGTGATTTAGGCAGCAAGACCTGCAGAACCAGGAACGCGGTAGTCAGCACTGCGAAAACCACCAGCAGAGCAATGATCCGGCCATCACTCCAAGCGTAGGTGGTGCCACCCCATTGGAGCCCCAGCACAAGGCAAACGAGTGCCGCGACAAGAACAAGAATCTCCGGGATCTTGGCGTAGGCGAGCTTGTCCTTGAACGTCCATTCGGCGTACGTAGGATCCACAGGCGTAACGACGAAAAAGGTCACAATAACTGCTGTTATGACACCCAGAGGAACATTGATGATAAAACACCATCGCCAGCTCGCGCCGTCGGCGAACGCGCCACCAATAAAGGGGCCACACAGGCTGGCAATGCCAAACATGCCGGTCGTGATGCCGAGGAGCGCCGGACGTCGCTCCATGGGCGCAGCGTGAACAAGCACAAGTGTGCTGCCGGGGAAAATGCCGGCTGCACCGAGACCTGCAATGGCTCTGCCCACGATGAGGGTTGTGGAGTTCGGTGCCGCGGCACAGATGATAGAACCGAGCTCGAATATGGCGAGAGCCATCAGCAGGATCATCTTGACGGACAGGGTGGTGTATAGTTTGCCGTAGGCGATTTGGAAGGAGGAAGTCGTGAGCAGGTATGCGGTCGTGTACCAGCCGACGTCTTCGATGGCCTTGAAGTCATTCGTGATGATGGGAACGGCTGTTGTGATGATGGTTTGGTCCTGAGATGACGGTCAGCCGCTGTGCCTTGACGTAGATGAGGCGTTCAAATCTTACCAGTCCACATAGGAAGAGCGACAGACATAGAGAAATAACGATGATAGTAAGCTTGAACCCAGATGCGTACTGCTTTTGAGGCTCTGTGACGTTAGGCTCAGTTGTGTTGCTAGCTGAGCCGATGGGGTTCTTTTCCTCATTTCCCACGGTGGCCATGGTTGATTCTCTTTTCTTCTCTCCCTGTGTTACGATTTATCTCCCCTGTTTTCCTTGCCTCTTTTCTTAGCTTTCTCCTCCAGTAACAACCCTGAGTGAGCTCGCAGTAGGCCCGCTGCACAAAGAAGGGAATCTGAAGAGTTGTTCTTTTTTATTTTTTTGCGTAACCGACTGAATGATTTATGTGTTTGAAAACAAGAAGAGAGAATTGGGGAGACCCGAAAATTTGATAATTGGACGTGACTTCGGAAACTTCTCGGACACTAAACGGCGACACAGACATCACGGCATTTGTAATGCAGCGAGACACACCACTTGTACCGAGACCTAATATGAAGAAAAAAGCCCGAGACAGCCATGAGATTCCAAGTACTTAGATATGAAGAAAGCAGGGGGGACATAAAGGTGAGCAACTGGGGATGAAGCCATCCGCTTTGGCTCGCCCATCTCTCGTTTCCGATCTCTGAGCTCTCGTCACGCGACGGCGGCACTCGTCACTTCTCCTCGCCGACACGTCTCTCCGATTTCAACATCTTCACATCTGAGCCATGGAATCGAGAAAAAGCGAACCAGCAACGGTAGCATGGTATTTTGGGTTCGGCGCCAATATGTCCGCCTCGGTCTTCATTGAGAGGCGCAAGATCCGTCCGTTGCGAACCGAGGCCGCGTGCATCCCGACACACGCACT
Organism: Claviceps quebecensis; assembly: GCA_004016085.1. NCBI lineage: Eukaryota > Fungi > Ascomycota > Sordariomycetes > Hypocreales > Clavicipitaceae > Claviceps > Claviceps quebecensis. The sequence goes on from QEQW01000018.1 coordinate 96,163, forward strand.
GTGCTTCAATGTCTTGGGGATCCCCTACATGGACCCTGGCAATGGGGGAATTCGACCCCTTGATTCGGACGATTCAGACGCGACGGCCTGCGTGCATGGCGTGGCCTACCTATTGACATCGGATGACCTCAAGAGGGTAATTCTCAGCGAAGGGTGCGTCCAGAAGAGAAGGCCTCCTGTTGCTGATTCCATGATCGTGCCAACGATGTTCATGTCCCCCTAAAATACCAATCAGCGTGGCTAACGATTCGCGTGCTGTGATTGGCAGTGGGGGAATCGCTTACCAGGTTGCTCGGCTGAATGCCAAGCTCCTACTGGACGACTCACCTATTGTGGTGGATACCCTCATCGGCAGGCACAATGTCGCCGCGTCGAACGAGCGACTCCCGTCCGCGCGATACATTGTACGCGATCTCTCCCACACACTCATCAGATCATTCGGCACGCAACGGTGCTAACAACACGATCCAGGGCGTCCTGACACGGGGCGCAAACGAGCTGAACCTTCCTCTGTGGTATCAGCGACGGCTGGCCGAGCAGCCAATCTATCAACCGAAAAGCGGATGGTGGTTTCGGCTGGGCGTGGCGCTGTTTCTGTGGCCGTGGACGCGGGCAGCCATCATCACGGAACGGCTCGTCTACAAACACCAGGGGTCCGATGGACATGTGCCGGCCTGGTTCTTGTTCATCTTCGACTGTTTACTGTGGCTGATGTGGGCGCAACACGATTACATTCACGGGCCCATCTTTGGACGAGGCGATGGACGGTGAACGAGAAGGAAAAGGCCGGAAAAGGCGGAACAGCAACGATCTTATTTCAATAGACATGGTCTTAACAATATAGCAGCAGTCTCAATCATCTTTTTCAATGGATTTTTCCACAGCCGTCGTCTCGCTCGCTCTGGTCCTGTCGTGCTCGGCATGGGGATACAACTTCTTGACATATGCTCTGATGCCGTCGTCCCACAACTGAGGCACAGCGTCCTCTAGTACCGGTAACAGCCCTTTCTGAGAGGCAGCAACGTCCTCGACTTCTCTCAACACCCTAATGACATTCATGCCCATGATCTTTTCCACGTTTTCGGTCGATATACCGCGCTGAAGCATTGCTGCCACGACATTTGGGTACTTGGAGACGTCTTCCAAACCTTGGACGTGAGATGGCATCCCGTCAAAGTCAGATCCCAGGCCGAGGTGGTCAAATCCGATCCTGTTACCTACATGCAGAATATGATCGACTACGTTGTCGACTGTGGCCTTCTCGGGTTCTTTGTTGGTTAGCCAGGGGATGAAGCTGATCATGATGATGCCACGGTTCTGCTTGAGCCGATCCAGGACATAGTCTGGGACGTTTCGCACGTGCGGTACCAGAGCGTAACTACGGGGATTGATTAGACTCGGTCAGATTTTTTTCATCTTCTCTTTCGCATGTTCTCGGATCTGTCTTGTGTTCTTACTTACGCAGAGGAGTGTGAAAAGATGACTGGCGCCAGCGAAACATCTAGTGCATCCACCATAGCCTTTTCACTAACATGAGACAGATCGACGATCCTGTGCACAAATTAGTCAAACTCCTTTCATCGCGGGTAGGACTGTACTCCCCCTCGCAGCACAAGACCTACATTCCTATGCGGTTCATTTCTCGGACCATGTCTCTCCCTTGAGGCGATAGTCCATGATGTATTGGGGCTTCGGACGTCTAATCGCAAAGAGTGAGCTGTCCGTCTTGAATCACCGCCCATGTCGAATACATAGACAACTTACCGCGCTGTCCACATAGAGATTGTTTTTCGCATGCGCCAACGTCACATACCGAACGCCCAAGCGATGGAAAATACGAAGCACGCTGCTACTGTTACCAAGTTGGTGCAGACCTTCAGCGCCCATGAGGCTCGCGCATTTTCCGCTCTTGAAGATGCGCATTACGTCGCCCGCTTTGTGCGCCATCTCCATCCTGTCAGAGTACATTTCCATGATGCGCTGCAGCAGATCGATTTGCTGGAACGTGTCACGCATGCTCGCGTGGTGGACTGCGTCCGAAAAATCATTTTCCCCCTCAGGGCTGTGCTCCTTGACCTGTTAGACACTTTTTCTGCATCTGTTTTATACGGGAGATATGTGGCATGTCACGATATACCATTCGACATAGACGCTCCAGAAGACGGCTCCGGCTCTGCCTTGCAGCAGTCTCTTCAAGTCCACGTGTCCGGCTAGGTCTTTGGTAGGCTGGAAACGGTCGTCGACTTGAAAGTCGTAGTAGGCACGAATCATGTGCATCCAGTCATTGTGGCCGTCTTATTCTCTGGTCAGACCTGCGCACTGTATAGGTATCTTGTCTGTACTTTGGGGGATGTTACCTATCAGAGGCACCCTTGACATCAGTTCCAGAGCCAGCTCGAGACCAGGTTGGGCTGCGGTGGCCATTGTCAGGTATTCAGGCAGACACTGTGGGCGTACAATGCATCGAAACACGAAGTATTGTCGAAATTCTTCTGCCTACACTTGTCAGAGCATTCTACCTAAGTCTTGAGCGTTTCTTTATCTCTGGCCGACGACATAGCGGAAGCCTCAACCCGACAACATGTTCGGAACCTCACAATGCGTTCATTGTACGACGTCTCGTCGGCGAACCACAATGACCCGTTGCACCAGCCCTGCTTCCATCGTGGCCACGGCGTCTACGGTCTGCATTAATTGTTCCACCCCTTTCCAGTTCCTCCGGTCGTTCCTCCGACTTCTCCCTATACTCTGGAAAGTCGGGATTCAAGCTCATGCATTGCTGTCTCATGTGCGCCGCCTGCCATACGCCAAATAATAGTACCACTGATTGCCCACCTCTTGCAACTCTTTGCGCAAGGCCACCTCCAAGGTATCAAAATCCTGCTCACTCGGGGCGTCGGCGCCCTTACCTGCATCCGATGGTCAGCAATATATGCGCACACTTGCATCCCCTCACCACAAGGCTTGGCAGAGCGCCCAATTCGTCCCAGCCGAGCTGCTAGTTGCGTCTGCGAAGCGCGAGAGAAATAAGAAAAAACAACAACTCACCTGCCGTCATTCGCTTAATCGTCCGCAGCATGTTCAGGCAAAGCTCAGTCGACCACTCTGCTTCCTGTTGATTCCTCGCCGCAGCTCCCAGCCCAATCGTCTGGACCTCCTCATGCATGTCTACGACACCTGCATCCCGCATCCAGTCCGTAAGCCGAGGGCCCGGGTCGGGCACCTGTCCGATGCTGACCCACGCCGCCACGGCGATGTCCCGAAATCTCATCATGGCGCTATGGGCTTCCCCTTCCTGAATGGCCAGCATATTTCCCTCATGTAGCTCGATCCAGCCCCCAGGCTTCGTGAGCGCCAAGAGGTTAGCCACGGCCCGCCGGCCATGCTCGTCAGACTGACACGCCGCAAGCACAAAGCGTTGGTGCACAACGTCGAAGCTGCCCAACATGGACTCGTTCCAAGGGTCAAAGATGGACTGCTTCTGCAGCGTCATGTTGAGCGGTCGTTGGCTTGGTAGGGGGAACTGCTCGGGCGCGATATCTGTGCCCGTCAGCTGCGCCGTCGAGGGGACTAGGGCAGCCAGGTCAAGCAACCAGTTTGCCTGGGCGGTTCCCGAATCTAAGATGCGTAAGTCGGGGCGCTCAAGGTTGACGGGTGCCATGAGGAGTTTGCCTCCCATGATGGACTTAATGAGGGCGTGCTGGATGTTGAGGCGGTCATTTTCGCTTTGGTGTCGGGACTGTGAGCTTCCGTCTACGACGGACTCCATGGCGGATGACGAACGTGACGCTTCTTCGATTTGCGGTATAGGCTTCGCTGGTGGGGGACTCTTAGGTGAAATGTGAATGGAGGCCTGTTCGTCTAGGAGCGTGTTTCCAGTCGTACTCGTCCAGCTTTTTAACTTGGATTGCGCTAGTACGGGGTTTTCTGTGTATCCGAGGAATGCAAATTTACGGCCCGGTCAAATTGGACACCGAGATGGAGGCCTGTACGCGGTCGAACATGCTTCGGAGAGGCAAATGTCTGGCCCATTCCGGTACTTCCTGTAGTGTTGGCAAGCACAAGAACCAGAACGATTGGCTGGTGGAACTTTCACAGGGCACGAGATTCTATCCATACATGCGATTCTACCATCTTTATTATACTACCAAACGTGTATGGCATCTAGAGTCGAGACACTAACATCAACATCAGCGAACTTTTCTATGTCCTCCACGGCTCATCCACGAATCAGAAGGGATCTGGTTTTCTAGGGCGGTTTCGCAGAAAACTCCTTGGAGCGCTACGGAAGGATGGCCGTGCCCTCTTCGATTCTTCCAAACCCCCTTTTTAGCCTCCGTGCTTCCGACTTCAAGAATTCAGCCTGTGCAGTCTCGCTACGCAAAAAGTCGGCTTTCATCTCAAATTTATCCACGACTTGGCGGAGCTTCGTGATGATGGACCGCACAATGACTTTCTCCAATACATCCCCCAGCTGTCCCGACATGTCGTAATTGCCAACCCTGATCTGTGCTCTGGGTCGGGACGTATCAGTTGATGAGTCCAACAACGGGTGCATGAGCTCCATAAGCAGCGAAAGCACGACGGATACAAGCACAAAAACTTGGACTTGACCACTACAGGAGTGACATTGGAGAAGTCCCGATATGCAGGATGATGTTTCTCGCGTGTAGTGCAGCACGTCGTCGAGTCCAGTCGTGGATCGATCTGCCGATGCTGCGTGCACACTGTTGATCTGCTGAGTGATCTCTCGGACGCATCTGCACGTGGCTACTTCTGTGTAGTCCCTGGACATGGAAGAAGGGGTGCCGACAAAGATGCAGTCCACATCGGCTGGGCTTGCACCAGGGAATTCTTCATTTGCTCTTAGGCAACTATCGTCGGGTGTTTGGTAGGCTTCCTTAGATAAACAGAAAGGTTAGCGGCGATTGCATGTTTGAACAAGCAGCGCAAATGAGGAATTGTAAATGAGTTGTACTCAACTAGAAATGCGTCGAGATTGGCTGTGTCGAAATCCGGGAGCAAGGCTTGCCCCGTCATGGCAAAGCAAGGACTTGGTGTGGCATGAATCGCAACGGGAGACTCATTTCTCTCGCCGGGAGGCTGAATGTCGATAAAATTGAGCAGAGTATCTGTTGTCGATCCAGAAGCACAGACAGAGCTGCTGTCTCTGCTCGAACCATGCCCTGGAGGTTGTGATGCGGCTGGTCGTTGCTCAATAAAGCCTGCGGCCTTCATGCGTTCGATGGTTTTCCTGTTGAGACTGCCTTTCGGCTTGCCTTGATGGGCCCTGTAGCTATAATGGCAGGCAACATTACTACGGGCGTTTCTTGTGTTACCTGCAAGTTCCCCAAAACTTCTCAGACAGCCTCCGGGCCTTCATCTTTTGGGGACGTACTCTCTTTGACACCGCGCACATATTTGTTCCCCGCTGCAGCGGACCTTTGAAGCATGGCAGGCATCACACGCGGAACGCAGTTTCTTTATCTTTCCATTCGCAATCCCGGCCGCGCAGTTGGATAGCTGGGAGTTGTTGGTCAACATCGGATTCATCTCAATGTGATTGAGAGGTTCACAAGGAAAGAGCTGGTCCGAGTGGACAAGAGCAGACTGAATGTATATTGAAGGATATTCAGGAACCAACGTGTTGGTACAGATGGGAACGGTGACATATAGTGTTGCGTTTATTTAAACAAGGGACGAGGCGCATAGCAGATCAACTATCGGACAACCCGCCCGACGGCCCGATACAGATCACTCCCGAGTCCCGTTGAATCGATGGGGCGCTGTCAGACATGCAAACAATTGCAACACTGCAACACGGTCATCTTTGATCCTCCAAGAGTCTGCCGCCTTTTTAAGGGGTGTAGATGTTAAATCGAAGCCCTACATCCTACATACCAGAACCTGGCGCCCGGACTGTAAGCAAACACCCGGTATCACTGTATCAGACTGGCCACAGATGTTGCACAAAGGCATAGTGCAGTCACCTGGCCACTCACATTTACAGTAAGCACCCCTATACTTAAACCCCGCGTCCCGCGATGCCACGAGTCCGAATGCATATCTGCATCGCTTACTCTGAGTGAGCTGATAGCCGGAAGCCTCAGGTGAAGCATGCCACCATAGCTTGTCGAAACAGGCCACAGCCCGTTCACTTCTGCTACGTTCTGGACAGATCAACTTCAAGAACCAGGTCCCGGGTGACAGGTGTGCAATTACATGGAGGTAGGGTGACTCATATCAAGCTGGGGTTCATGTACTTTGACCACACCCTTCAAGTATGTAGTGATGTAGTGGGTGGCTTGCTTTTAATGCCGCAACTGTAGAGGAGACTATAGAGGGCCTTCAAGGTCTTGTACAGTGAATGGAGTACATGCTTGCACTTAGAGATTGGAGAATCTATTTCCAATCGCTTACCGGGTAGCACTAAAGATTGAAAGTGCCACAGAGAGAGGGGGTGTTCGCCGCTCATGGCTCGCTCGGAGCCTCGGATACGACACTTTATTGTGCAGGAAGTCGATTATGGCTGTTTCCTCCAATATAAAGTATTGCACGGACTAGAGCGGCGCCGCTGGGACATGCTGGGTTTATGCTTCGGACGCGCCCTGTATAGGACGACATTTGAGCTTTCTCAAATGGGACAAGCTGCCCAAGTTGGCAATTGATGCCGACATCTCGTTGCAAAGTCTGCTACGAGAGCGAGCCACGATGGAACCACTGGTACAAGTAGCGGACGACCAGCCCACGACATTGTCGATTTCGGCCAGTAACCTCATTCCCTGCGTAGAACTTTGGGCTCAGATTATCGTCAAAGCGTCTTCTTGTTGGAGTCGCCCGGTTTTGTCCTCACAATGCCGCACAAGCTGAAGATTAATCAGGCCACTCAGGACAAAGCACACTCTCCAAGTGCACTCGCGCGAAGCAAGCACAAAGCATGTTCTCCGGCCAAGTCTCCTACCTCGGCCGTCTGAACGGATGTGCCTCCGTATTCAGTACAAATTCATCAAGGTCGACCAAGTCGGGCGGTGAGAATATTAGGTAATAATACTTCAATGTCTCTGCCAGCCAGAAGCTCTGCAGAAAGATGCGTCAGCCACAGCCCGCGCGAATGAAGCACCTCTAGATGTAGTACCGGGGTTGACGCCAGTAAGTTGCATTACGAAAAGGGTATGTACGTACCTCCATATAGTCTTCCTGATTGGCCTCCTTGGTGCTCTCTTCAAAAGGAATCGTCACGTCACTGATCGCAGCATGTCCGTACTTGGCCTGTGAAGCCTTGTGTACCGCTTGAAACATGTTCCACGCTATTTCCTGATATTCCTGCTCGCCCGTAATGCGGTAGAGGATAAAAATACTCTCAATAGCCTCCGGACGGAGTATGTAGCGAGGATCCTTTGCTGTCGTGAAACCCTTGGGTAGATGGGGCTTCCACTGCTTGCGTTTCTTTCGTTCCCGCTCCCACTTCACCTCATCCCAAGAGCAGTTAGATGCAAGGCGCGGCTCGCACGCCACCATGTTGTACGTCTCCGGCATCACGCCACTGGGAAAAGAAGCGTATGCATATGCGCAACCTTTCGCAAGCTTCGCACCTGTCTCGACATGCCCGGGCTGACCCAGAAGCCGACCTCCAAGGGCCATTGTAGCGCCTATGAAGCATACGAGGTGACCGGTCTCGGGATCCAGGGGCGTTTCGCCATCATCACTGACATCTACGTTACCGGCGATGAGGATATCATCTTCGAGAGGCACCATTGGGCGGAAAAATAGGTGAGTGGTGGCTGCTTCCATAAAACTCTCGGTCATGACCTCGTACATGGGCTCCTGGCCACCGAGCAGGGCGTGCATCTTGGGGAGGTACTCGTACAAAGAATCGGCGCCAGCGCCAAGGCTGAATTCCCTGCGGCTAGAAACGTCCATGCGATCCATGGAAACCATTATGGGCCACAGACCGGGAATCTTCGTCTTATTTTGCTGCTCGTGGAACACCCGCATGACGCGTTTGGCCGCATCGTAATACTTCGGATCGCCCGTGATTTGCGACAGGCGCGTCATCTCTAACGAGAGTGTCCCGGGTGAGGCTGACACGACCGACCGTTCGATTTCGAGGCCGGTGCCACGCTTGGCGACTTCAAAGTCGATAAAATCCACAGGCATGTTACCGGGCGTATTGAAGCCTGCGTAGATGAAGTTTCCGAGCTCGACCGCCTTGGCCAGCAAAACGTCGCGGCCGCTCAGATCGTACGCAGCCAACAGGCCTCCCAGGTAGCGGATATTGGTTTCGAAGATATTGACTTGCCTGCTGGTCGAGGCGCCAAAGTCAATCCTACCGACCGCCGCGACGGCCTCGTTGAATTCGTCCCTCAGGCCCATGATCCAGAGCGTGTCGAGCGAATCGACCAACGTGGCTGCCCATCCCGAAAACTGGTCCTTGGCCGTCGCTGACACTGGATTGAGGGCATCCCTCCCCCACGCATACGTGCGGTAGTTTTGCCAGTCAGCGATGAATACGTTGCGGACCTGCTCCCTCCGCTCCTGGCGCAACGCGGCCTGCTTGGACGACTCAGCCTTGAACGCATACTGCGTCGGTGGAAGACGTCGTCGATACTTGTTACTCGCGGGTAATGCAGACACTTGGGCGGGCGGCAAATATGCCATATGGACCTGCGTCCAGTCGAAACTACTCTTGTTGGCGGCCGCCCCCAACGCGGTAGTGTCAGGGGCGGCGCCGTCCATGAAGCGCCACAGCGCGTCTATCTCCCGGCCAGGCGATGTAGAGAATAGACCTGGAGAGAACAAGAAGAGGAAGACGGTGGCCAAACAGGCCATGCACAGCACACGAATTGCGCGCCGTGACCAGATGGTGGCTCGCCGCGTCACACCACAGAAACGCACACTCATGATTGCCATCTGCGCTACTTACTGTACGAGCATACGAGGCCAAGTCGCTCAGTACAGAGCCGCAAAGCGGCAGATCGCGCAGAATTGGATGTGCATGACCGACTGCGGCTCATCACGTGATGACTTCCCCCTATTGTAACCCCTTGCATCGTTACTGCAACATTGGAACCTGTCATCAAAAGCTGCACTGTGAAGCAATGTATTTCGTGTTTCACTTGTTGTTTTCAAAATGCGAAACGAAAGGGATACATATCGGGCTACCTAGCCTGGTCGAGCTAGTCTCATCGGCTTACTCAATTCGGACGTACTGAGTACCTATGTACATATGTACATACTCCATTCGTATGCAAATGTAGGTACATAGGTACATACTTTAGCCCCTTGGCTGTGGCTTCGTCTCGTGTTCAAGCCACTCTCATGCAGCTTCAATTTTCAACCCTGCATACTTCATGAGGCCGCAGGCGGCAGTTCTGTTGGAGCGCCAGCGTTCTTGAGAATCGAGACTTCGCGTCAACCTTGGAAACAGTGTGAAGTACCGTGGCGTCTCCGACAGTTCTTGATCATTCAAGATGGCCATCAAGGTGAGGAGCGAATGAGAGATATCCAGGTAGCCTGAACAAGCTACCTAATGGAGTCACATTGGGATATGTACTGGGATTGTATTACGGAGTACTCATTACCTTACACATGCCGCGCCGGCGTGTTTTTCCTGGCCCCTGCGATTGTATGTGCTCTGCGGCGGAATTCTGGGTATTAAATTCGCCATTGCGCTGTGCCGCTCTTGCCATGCGCCTACGTCTCGGAACATGGCGAGTTTGTGTCAAACCTCAACAAGAGTCTCTGACATGCCACCGTCCCAGCCCATACTGTATTGTTCCCCAGGTGCTCAGCGCGAATTATCGGGCAAACAATTTTCAGCTTGCAATAGCGTTTGCTCCATCATTTCGAATCTTGAATTTCATTATACATGCTATACCATACACATACTGTGCGGCGTGTGTGTCGACCATAACTACATTGTGTACATATGTAACATAATACATTTCCTGCCGACAGTATGCATCTTCCTCAGTAAGTCGCCAACATATATGTAATGGAGAGTCGAGACATTGCGTCTAAATATATGCACCGATGGCCATGCCACACACGCAGGTGATTTCGCTTAAGTAGCTGCGCAAACTGATAAGTGCAATTTCTCTGGGCACGATTCCTAAGCAGTGGACTGAACCAAGATGCCTCAAATGTACTCCAATGTCCCGCAGGAAACTGAATAGTACAGAGTTCTTCGTAACAGGGCTTGACTGCAGACTTCGTTTCCTATTAAACAGGCGCTGGGTGCGGGTGCTCTTTACAGCAAGGACTCTGCGAATTTTGTTAGCAAAGTATCAAAAAAAAAGAAGGGGATGAATGAAATGCGACATCGAGAAACCTACATATTTGTAACAAGTCTACGTTTGTTGTTAGCGGGTGTCAAAAAGCACTTTTTTTTCCGCATAAATGCGTATAGGCCACTTACGCAATGTAAGACACCCTGAACTCCTATCGCAGAGCAGCATGGTGCCTGATCAGCCACGACTTTATCAGGATGGCCAGCTGCCACTTTGGTACCGTCGGTTCCCTTTGTATCTCTCTGTATCAAGTCTGCGAGGGCGAGACCGGCAAGGGCGGAGAGGACGAGGCTGAATTTCATGATGGCGGTGATAAGATGTTGACTGAAAAGGAAGATATTGGATAAGTTGAACAATTCATATCAGCCAGCTTCTGGAGAATGCTTTCTTCTTATATGCTTGATCACTGCCCTCCAACGGAAACGACGTCCCCATTGTTGACGTTGACCAACGCTAGGATCGTGGTCACTGGCGCAAACCAACGCCATGAAACATCTCGGCAGGCCCGTCCGGTCTGATCGTGGAGTTGCCGTCTATTCGACAAGAGGTCCAAGATACACTAAACAGCTAGTCCTATGCGCAGAACAGTGTGGCTACGAGGGCCGAGACATCGGGGCCGCCGCCGTAGGCGATGGACCAAAGTAAGTACGAATCAAGTTGGGCAACCTCGCGAGTCGCAATCTGACCAATCGGCCATTTCCACCGAGCGGCCTGTACAAGCGCGGCCGCATGTTGTTTCCGGTTCACAATGTCGAGTTCATTGTCTTGTCAATCATGACGGGACTCGGAGGTCGCGTGGCCATCAGCGTGTGGCGCGAATCAGAGGAGCCTGATGACGCTAGTCCCACCAGTGACCACCGATGTAGGTATATACAACCTACGTACCCACGGACATACCGGTACGTATGTATGTATGTACCTATTTACTGTGAACTCAAAACCCCTTCCACGCCTGACAAGTGTTAAAATTACAAGTTTAACATACAAATTACGTAGGTGGGATCGTGGGTACATAGGTACGTACAGCCCTCCTGGCAAAATAACCTCACATTCACACGCCAAAAACTGGTTGAGAATGTGAGCTTTCTTCACGCCCCCACTGTACATGTGAAGGGAACGCCCTGCGTCGTCATTAGCCTTGATGATGCCTCATATGGCTTGGCGCATTTCAAAGTGGCGTCGCTACTCCATAGCCTACCTCCTGTACCAGGTACCTAAGGTACCTAAGGCTGATAACCTTTACCTGACCCATGTCGGGGCCACAGTGGCAGTGCACACTCAATTTTGTGGCTTGAGAGAAGAGGGTGCGGCCGGCAGAAGACAGAGTGATCGGTTCAAATAGTTCAGAGTTGTTACAGACAGCGAATAGAGCTCTCAAGAGGGACACAAGAAGAGCTTCTCATGGCACGGCGTGCTTCTTGCTACGACCATGGCTTCTTCACAAGTGCACTTCGGGAAAAGAAGCCAAAAAGATGTTCACGATGTGTGTAAGCCGATTGTGGATACCTGCTAGGTATGGGTGTGGCAATAGTAAATACGTGTCGTTCTGCCAGGGCACACCGCCTGGTGGTTCAAGCGACGACCACAACTCCCAAGTTTTGGCTGGTCTGCCCCAGAGCACCGCCATGAACCTGGCATAAATGTAAAGCTTCGCTTTAGGTATGTAAGTCTCTTCTTTACACCATCGTCGCAAATCAAAACAGCTTTACTAATATGAAGAAATACGAAGTGACCTATACATACATATCACATTCCGAAGCGCTATCAGAATGTGAGCGAATCAGGGGCATCGAAGTCCCATGGGGCTAATGGATTAAGTTACTTATTAGGTAGGTATACAGATAACCATGTAGCAGGTAACTACAGACTGAAAAGCTTAAAATTAGGTACTTCCACACGCCGCGCCGCCGCGTTTACAGTTGAATACCTATTCGCGACTGTATTCTGAACACCAAATCCGCTATGTATTGTGCTGGAGTGGCCGCTCTCACAAGAACCTGCGTCCTTGTACATCGTGGATTTGTGTCAATCTCGACAATGATGCTCTGGCATGCCGCCGCTCCAGCCAGCTTTGATCACTTGATAAGGCTTGTTTGTCCCAGTCTCTGCGTCATGGCTCGGCGCAAAAACCTCTGTCTGGCCAACAACAAGCGATGGAAGAAAGCCAATCTTGAGCGCCGGGTGAGAAATTGACTAGTGCATGAGAAAAAGTCGACGTCAGGGCGCCTTTATTACGAGCCACCGCGCGATGCCAGCAAGTAAACCTTGTGTCAAATATTTTCTAGCTGCAAAATTTATCGCAGCCTGGGGAAAATTATATGTAGTGTGCTTAGTCCGTGCTTGCACTGACCTTTTCCTCTCGCACCTCGAATTTTGATCCCTTGTCCACGATACATCACAAACTACAGCATATGTCGACTGCAGCTACATCATGTACATTTACTGCTGAATGCCATCTGTTATTCCCACCTCTCTCGTTAACTCGCCAAAATGTCGGCAACGGAGGCATCGTCGCATCCTGTGGACGAAACCAGGTCCACGGATGATCTTCCAGTCGAGGGCTCTCCGGTTACGAATATGCAGGGTGCAGTACGTCTCTCAAGCGTATGGAGTTGGCTAGACCTTGCCAAACATCGAAAAGAAAACAGCAAGGACTATGAAGATCAACGCACTAACTCACACGAGCACCATAGTATATGCATTTCTCAGCCGTCCAGGATTACTTAGAAAAAGTCTCCATGCCGTCTTCCAACATGGAGCACCCCGTCGATGATCTTTGGGCCTGCCTTCTGGCCAGATACTTTGACCTCAAGTGCGGCTATCTTATCGAGCATGCGTTTCCGCATTGGCGGGAGGTAACGCGGGGGGGTAATCATGCCTTGGCGATCCGTCACATTCACTACGTCGAAGGAGGCCAGTCGAAGGAGATTTGTCTCATTGGGGACAAGCGTGTCACGGAAGAACGCTTTCCCTCCGGATGGTTCGATGTAGTGGATCAACTCGCCGATTACATCGAGACCTATCCACAAGAAACCAAATACGCCATTATCGCTGTTGGACACTATGTGCGGTTTGTTGAGATTCATGACAAGAAACCAATAGCGTTGGGCTATCCTGGTTACAATGGGCAGCCCCTACACGCGGAGAACGACGAGATGACGATTGACGAGCTTCTTTTCTTCCTTGTGGCGATGACGGAGTCCCCACGTGTCTGAAAAATGTTTCTTTCTTCTAAGTTCTCGAACACTGGATTATTGGATACGATATCGTCTTGAGAAAAGTGTCAAGTGACGGAGCAAACATACACTCATTTTCTTCCTTTCGAGACTTGTGTTTCTGTTGACCTGGTGGGGGGGGGGCATTTCCATTGCGCAGCTAACGATGGCGAGAGATCTCAGATTGGATGGCTGATTTCCGTGCAGTAACGGCATCGGCGGACTTGTGAACGGCAGTCCGTGACTCCGTGGGGCGGGTGATCTTTGAAATAGAAGTTGAAAAACTTGAGCTGCTTCCAGGAACGAAAAATTTGGAAGCAACTTAGCAAGTTGGAGAAAAGCCATATGCCTACGACACTCCAGCTGAAGCGGTTCGATCCGAGTCGCCACTCTCCGAAGGCTCACTGCTTTCTCAATCTCCCCATTCGGCGCTCTTAAGTTTTAACTAGCTTCGCGCACCAGTCTCATCTCGCGGCGTTCTGGGTCAATCATCTGCGCAATGCACAAGTCTCAATCTTTTCGGGCACATCTCCTAAGCTAATAGCAAAGCAAGGTTTCTAATTTTCAGATCTCTCGCAGAAAGCTGATCGCTACTAAATTCCTCGCAGTTCTGAACTGCAAACACTTTCCACCCTCTATAGACTACTAGCTGGTATCGAAGACAGCAAAATTACTACGAGAATCGTCAGCAAAGGTCTACGGGGATACGGATGCGCTATATCGAGCAACCTACTGTTCCGTCAAGCTATGTATCTTGTCAGTCAGGTTCAAGAAATCGCTTTCTTGTTCTTTTTCTTCCGCGCCCTTGACGACTTGTTTCGACTTTCGATCCCATTGTCCAAATCCGAAGTGTAACATGGCACTGCACTCACATCGATCTGTTTAGGGGGGGACTAATATGCCACTCGGGTGATGACAGCATCCTGCTCGTCCCTCATTTTGTTGTCGTGTACCACTCGGCTGGTGACAGTGCCCTGTTCGTTCCTCATTTTATTGTCGTGTACCCGGGAAGTGACAGTGTCCTGTACAGCTCTCATTTCATTGGCGTTCTGGTTGAGATCAGCGAGGGCGAGGCCTGCAAGAGCGGAAAGGACGAGGTAGAGCCGCATGATGGCGGAATATTATCTGAAGAGAGGATATCTGGGTAAGACGAACAAGTGAATATACACAAGCAACGCAAACAAGAGCTGGATAAAGGTCTTCCTCTTTATGTCTTTTTCTCTCTCGCTTAATTTAAACCCGGACGGGAGATGCCATTCTAGTTGATGACGTTGGTCCTGGTCCACCACAAGATTTTTGCGACGCACTAAGTAACTCACCAGCGGCCGGGACGTCAGGGTGACCGCTGCAGACACGCACGCTGGGTTAGTTCGACTAGTATTCTGCCACGGTTGCATCATTGTTTTCGATTAATAATCTCTGGTGAGATAATATCGGGAAATCTCAAGTCTACACTTAGATATGTATGTATGTATGTGTATATCTACTACGCACACCTTCTTGCACAAACGTGGCTATGCCAGCGGCGATTCCCAGACGCATACATAATACATAAAGCCTTCGCTCACGACAAGGATCACCTCGTGTTCTTGACTGATTACATATTCGCCCAGGCTAAGTCAATCACGTTTCACTTTTAGCCTACTTGGCTTGTATGTGCTCGTATGTATACGATAAGATGTCCTTCAGCCCAGCAAGTGCATCATCGTGTCGTGCGACAGCTCGGATGATTTGCGGTTTTGCCTGTTCCAACTTCCAACTCCGACATCGAGTTTGCGTGATATCGCGAGTATGTACTCCGTAGAACCCGCAAGTAATGCTCCTCACCCCTTCCTTCACCACAAAAGCATCCGCTACACCGTACCAGATCACCAGCTGAGCCGCGGCTAGCCATCACCACGTCTGCTGGTGCACAGAGACAGGTTAAATATGTGAGCTGTACGTTATCTGATGTAGAACACGCACAAGGCTGCGCCAAGTGCAACATGGCGACCGAAATTGAATGATGGTGAGTTCTAAACCAAGAGATCGCTTTCTGAAGGAACTGGATTTGTTTCGAACCGAAGATCCTTGCGTCCTTTGTAGCCTGCCGGAGAGTCGGGCTCCGTGCTACGGTCTATGTATGTACATATGTATGAACCTGTCTTGCTCCTCACGAGTCATCGCCCTGGCTCCATTGTTCGAAACCACGATTTAGACATGTATCGGTCAGCCGTTCGTCTACACATATGTACCTACGGAGTATGTACATGTAGTATGTACGCATCAAGAATCGTCGGATCCCATCGAGGCGCTTGAAGCCTTGACGTCGTTCCTAGCCAGATTAGCGCCTCGTTACCCACGATGTTGGTCAGTGTGCTGCGTCACAGACAGGAACCCGGATCCGATTACATATTATGGTCCCTGATGGGTCTGCCCTGCATGGAATGGGCCTGGAGAAGGGTATGATCAGCATCATCGCGGTAGCTGAGATTGAGTCTCTTTGGTTGCGGCCGGCCAGGGTCTCAAGAACATAGCCTCGGAGAGGCGACCTGACGATGCGGCGCTATGAATCCGGTAGATAACGCCACGAACGAAATCGTTCTTGGAGAGCCGATATGTTAGGTAGTTCCGACAGGAAAGCTTGGAGAAAGGGTGTAAATCGAGTTGCGTTGCGCCGAGAGTAGAGTACATACTGTGCGGGGCAGCAGCACGTGATGGGCTAAAACGGGAATCGGATCGGATGGAGCATTGAACTGGTCCGAAGGC
The DNA here is from genome assembly GCA_004016085.1 of Claviceps quebecensis. NCBI lineage: Eukaryota > Fungi > Ascomycota > Sordariomycetes > Hypocreales > Clavicipitaceae > Claviceps > Claviceps quebecensis. Next base: position 112,415 of record QEQW01000018.1, read on the forward strand.
AACCCGAGAGCTTGCATCAACAACGAAAAGACAACAAGAACACCGAGGGGTAACATCTGTAGGATTCATGACGTGGCTTTCAACTTTGAAGAGAGTTAGCGTCGGACCTCTATCCAAAGTGTCAACTCTAGCCAGCCCCAGTCTGCGTCGCGGCCTGGCAAACTCCGTTTCCTTCAACTTCGACACCATGGCAAGCCGTGATCCCACAACCTTGTCCAACTACTCAGCATGGCGCACCAAGCATACCACAGTGGACTTCAAGTTGGATTTTGAGCAAAAGTATCTCAAAGGCACGGCCACCTTGCAACTAGAAAGTCAAACGGACCGGGAGAGCAAAGAGGTCGTCCTCGACACCCGCTTCATCGACGTCAAGGCCGTCCATGTCAACTCTGCCGATTCCAAGTGGGAGTTGAAGCCTCATACCGACCCCTTTGGCGCTCCTCTCCACGTATCTGTCCCCACAGGTGCAGCCAAAGGCGACATCATCGACGTCGCCATCCAGCTGGAAACGACTGCCAAGTGTACTGCCCTGCAATGGCTGACTCCAGCACAAACCTCCAACAAGAAGCATCCGTACATGTTCTCGCAATGCCAGGCCATCAACGCTCGTGCCATCTTTCCCTGCCAGGATACTCCAGACGTCAAGTCCACGTTTTCCTTCAGGCTGACTTCATCTCTGCCCGTTGTTGCCAGTGGCGTTCCTGTTGGTGACCACACTCCTTCGGTAGGCGTCGAGAAGACGTATGCGTTTGAGCAAAAAGTCCCCATTCCGTCTTATTTATTTGCTGTGGCTTCGGGAGACATTGTTGCTGCCAAGATTGGCTCCCGATCTGTGGTCGTGACTGGTCCGAACGAGCTGGACGACTGCAAGTGGGAGTTGGAGCGGGACATGGACAAGTTCATGGAAGTTGCTGAGAAGCTCATCTTTCCTTATAAATGGGGCGAGTACAATGTGCTGGTTCTTCCTCCCAGTTTCCCTTATGGAGGTCAGTTCTCTTTTCGTCCACCTATCCTGCATTGGCCATTTCTTGGGCGCGGAGAGAGAGGGGGCGTGTGTGTTCTTGTGTAGTGTGACGTGTGTGTGTGAAATGCATCTGGAATAACAAGGCATCGCAGGCATGGAGAACCCCATCTACACCTTTGCCACACCCACCATCATCAGCGGGGACCGCCAAAACGTAGACGTCATTGCGCACGAGTTGAGTCACAGCTGGAGCGGGAACCTGGTATCCAACGCAAGCTGGGAACATTTGTGAGTGACTGTCCCAAGCGAAGACGAGAAGTATTTTCTGGAATTGGAGAAACTGAAATGTGTCTCACAGCTGGCTGAATGAGGGCTGGACCGTATATTTGGAGCGGAGAATTCAAGCCGCCATCCACGGCGAGGCTGAGTTTGACTTTTCCTCTATCATTGGGTGGAAAGGACTTGGTGAGTAGATTGAATCCCGAGAGTTAGAACAAAAAAAAGAGGGAGAATCGTGGAGACAGACAATTAGAACAAGGGCGGTAATGGCTAAACTGATGCAGAGGACGCCGTTGAGCTGTTCGGCAAGGACCACGAATACACCAAACTCATCATCAGCCACAAGAACGTCGATCCTGAAGACGTCTACAGCATCGTGGCCTACGAGAAAGGCTTCCACTTCCTTTACTACCTCGATAGATTAGTGGGTCGTGAAGCGTTCGACAAATTTATTCCTCACTACTTTGCCAAGTGGTCCGGCAAGTCGCTCGACTCCTTTGAGTTCAGAGACACGTTCCTGGACTACTTCAATGGCCTCGGGGACGAAGATATCAAGCAGAAAATTGCTACGATTGACTGGGAGAGTCGTCTGTACACCCCTGGTCTGCCGCCCAAGCCTGACTTTGATACGACCTTGGTGACGGCATGCTACGAGTTGGCTTCTAAATGGCAAGACTCGGTACGTATTCATAAACCCACTATTTACAGATTGCAGAGAAAGCCTGTCAATGACAAGCGGAGGAAAACAAGAGAAACAAGAATGCCTCCTTACTGACATGCGAACGACAGTCGTTTGAGCCTTCTCCCCGGGACGTTGAGTCTTTCACGGCCAATCAGAAGATTGCCTTCCTGGATAAGGTTCAAGAATCTGGGCCTCTATCCGCCAAGCGCGCCCAGCTTCTCGGCAAGACGTACGACTTCATCTCATCCAAGAACGTTGAGCTCAAGTCCTCCTACTACCGTATTGCGCTAGACGCCGAAGATCCGACGTGCGTGTATGGCGTGGCCGAGCTGCTCGGCTCTGTGGGCCGCATGAAGTTTGTCCGTCCTCTGTTCCGTGGTCTGAATAAAGTGAACCGGGCCTTGGCTATTGAGACATTTGCCAAGAACAAGGACTTTTATCATCCCATTTGTCGCGGGATGGTGGAGAAGGATCTGGGGATTTAGACGCGGGTATTTTCAGCATTGATCCAAAAAGTTTATATTCTGAATACGCAACATCAAAGAGACAAACACTGGTTTTGCCTCTGCCCACAAACGTCATTCAATGTCTTCTAGTCCTAAAGGCTCTACTTTCCGCCCAGTTACTCCAACCACGGCGCCTGACTCATCACGGTCACCCAATTCTGGCCGCCCGCTCTTTCCATCCTTCGCACGGTCACGACGTCTTCCTTTCTGAGCGTGCCGTACAGATGCGGATACCCACCCTCCCACTTCATGGATTCGGACAACCGATCGAGTGTCAGCTTGAACACCCACAGCGTGGAGTCGGTGCCGAAGAATGCATCGCACGTAGATGGAACCTACAAGGGATGAGTATCTTTTCGCGTACTTGAGAGGTTGTTGTTTTTGTGCAGTGTACAGAGGTACTAGATCTTGCATTTTGCACTTACTTGTTGGGCGGTGCTCAGGTGGACGAAGCCATCTTTCTGATCGCGTAGCGAAAGCGGCAAGTGTTCTGGGAGATCGGCGGACGGAGCGGAGGGCACAATTTTGTACACGAATTTTCGGGGTGTACTGGAAGACATTGTCGATAATAAAATGATGAGTGGTACCAGGATGATAAGGACGGCCTTGTTTATTTTCGTTACGATTGCGGTATGTATGTAGCGTCAACAACAGTGAATGTTGGGTGTATGTAGTTGACTTGGTCAAAAAGTCTGGATCACTGCGGGGGAAGGCGCGACAAGAAGTCGCGCTCACAATCTGAACCCCACGCGCGATGGCTCCCACTTTTTCAATCCCTTTTGTCGCGACATTACCACGATGCAAAACATGTCTTGCACGTACTGAACAAGGCATCATGGCCTCCGGTCTCCGGTGAGGGCATCCATTTTTGGCCCCATCTCGCCCTAACCCCGCCTTCTTCGTCCATTCATCACACGATTCACACCCACCCGACCCGGAAGATGTCGCGTGGCCCCCCGCCCTCCAAGCTCTGCTTCCTCTCGCAGGTCCCAGCGCAGAAGGCGGGCGTCAAGGTGCGGTTTCTAGGATGGTAAGTCTGCTCACTTCTTCGGAGGAAAAGTGACCGGTGAGGCGGCAACGCGCATCCAAAAGCAAAGTCATCGGCAATTGAATCTCTAACACCCGAAGCAAAGTGTCACCTCGTACGATACCAGGACGGCGACAGTCCAACTCGGCCATCTGTATCCCCGGGGGACAAACGTCTTGGTCGCAGTGGACTTGCGGTTGGTGCTGGAGACGATGAAACCGGGAATCATGACTGTAGGGGAGTGGGTCAATGTGGTAGGCTATGTCGTCGATGGGCGACGAGTGCAGGCGTTGATGATTTGGTCAACAGGGCCACTGGATGTGGCGGAGTATGAGAGGGCGGCCGAGGAAGCCATGGCTGGTCTTTGCAAAGACGATTGTATGTTCCAGGGACGTAATTAGAGGTTTTCCTTTCTGTCAGGGACAACAAAGTGAGAGGATTGGAGATGATGCAGAGCTGGGCATGCCATTAAAATTCAGGGAGGTCCTTGGACTGGGCTGTAATTTGGCATAGGTAGTCTGATTAATGTTCCTATCTTCCTTGATGCAATTCCTTTCTTCATCTTTGTCTACAAATCACGTACATATATGTACATTGTATATACCTACGGTCAGATTCTGATTTCATCTTTCTTCCTTTCTCCCTTTCCTTTGTGGAGGTACTCCGTGCAGGTACATACTCCGTAGTACTCCGTACCCGCTTCTGCAATTTGGCAACAACTGTTGGATGTTGCAGCCTCACATCTTAGGCATCATCTGGTCTCTTGATGGCTGGTAGTCCCTTAGGGCTTTTGCCCTCATGTACATAGCCATTCTCTGTTCCGCACAGGTGGTCAGATTCTAGTTTCATCATCTTCATCTATCATCATATTCCACACTGTCTCACAGGTTATGAGCCCGGCGCTTTCAGTTTTGCGCCATTTTCTCTTTTACTTTGATCTGATCAATCACTGTATTATCTTTTCTTCGGTACCA
>QEQW01000180.1:0-43025 GCA_004016085.1 Claviceps quebecensis
TTTTTAACCCCCCCCCCCCCCCCCTTTTCTTCTTCCCTGGCGCTGCGGGCATGTGCTATGTTGTGATGATGGGGCGCTGACTATATGGTGGGGGATGGGATAGGTATGCGAGGGTTATTGATGATCAGAGAGGCGTTATTGGGTTTGATGTTTCTAGCTCGGAGACGAGGCTTGGCTAGATCTGGGTATGTAGTAGGGCTGTCAGGACTGTTGAAGTCAAGGCGTAAGGCGTGATGTGTTCGTCTTTTGTATGGCTGGGTACGCTTGTGTCCAAACGTCTTGCATACCATGGTTTTGGGAAGCATGGGTGACGATTTGACGTATTTATGAACTTCTGTCTATTCTTTTTTTTTCTCTTTGCCTTCAACAGTGAACTTGGCGTTGGTTTTGGCAACGGCATCTCTATATGACATCTAGGTATATATGCAAGAAATGGCAGCTCTCGCATGTTTGTCTTTCTGAAGGATAGACGCAAGTCAGCGGCGTTGAGGAAAGCTCAGAGTCGAGATGATTTCCTTTTGCGGCCGGACTACTACGTACGTATGTGACATGTCCTCGTCTGGCGTGCAAGTGTTGCATTTCTGGACGCTGAACAGTAGAGCCCGGGTCTAAACAAAGCGTGAAACCTGAAGCTGAATCCTGATTGGGGCCATTTCATGCCACGAAGACTTCCTTCAAGATTACTACCTAAAAATCCCGCGCCGCAGGCCATAGCTCTTCCGACCAAAAAAAAAGATGTGTATAGAAAGAAAATGAAAATGACAAGAAAAAAAAGGCACAAACAAGAACATATACGTAGGTGATGTAAAGAATTTTCCTTCGCTAACTTTTCCTGACTCCGTGCCAGATTCTGTATATCTATATCACCGTGCCCCTCGCCCAGATGTTGTGCCCTGGCCAGGAAACCTGGGAGCTGGTTCCTATATCCCTTGGTATCACAGTCTACTCCTCGTCGTCTTCGTCTTCGCTATCCCTCTCCTCAGATGGAGACCGATGCTCATCAGCTTGTGAATGTTTGCCACCCACACCATTGGCTTCAACGTCAGCGTCGGCATCGGCATCAGCATCAGCATCAGCATCCACTCCAGCTCCAGCGTCAGCGTCAGGATCAGCATCAGCCTCTCCGTCTACCTCCACATCTGCATCTGCGTCTCCGTCTGCATTCGGGTCCTGCTCTTGCGTCGCACCCGCTGCGATATCCCCCTCATCTGGCTCCTGCTCCCAGCCGAGCGGATGGTTCTTGTACTTCTTCATGGCGTCGAGCATTTCCTCGGTGGGATCCTCTACCGTAATGTCGAGCTGATCTACCATCTGCTCCTCCTCAGCGTTTATGCCAATCGTGCGGGCAATGTTCTTGGTGCGCTGGGGCCGGATCGTGGACTTTTGCATGATGGGGTAATAGTACATGGCTTTTTGCCGGGGGTACGCATCGACGTCGTTGTACGCCACGATGATCTCGTCAGAGTATTTGGTAGGGTGGTCCAGTTCCCTCTCGTCGGCCGTCTCGTAGGCTCGTACCCGGTTGAACTGGAAGTAGGGGCCGGTCTCGCCCTGATGTGTATACAGGTCAGTGTCGTCGCGGTCTGCATCCTCGATGTCGAATTTGCGGCGGAAGTTGCGGGCGACGGTGCTGCTTTGCCCGAGGTAGAAGTCGTAGTTCATGAGGTTATGCGGGCTGGGATTGTTTTCCGGATCCTGCTCGTGGGCCTCGAGAGCGGCCTCGTAGGCTGCCTCCTCGGCCTCGGTGCGCTCTATGGGCCGGAAAAGACCGCTGAGCAACCGGGTGTCGTATTCGCTGGCACTGCTGACCGGGTTGGTGAGGAACTTGATGGTCACGTAGGCGCCTGAATCGGGGAAGGCCTCCAAGTCCGGCAGCATGGGAATCGCCTCAACAACCTTGAGGTGCTTCTTGGTTGGGTGCTTGACTCGCTTGACATCCTTAAGATCCTGCTGAGCCGTTTCGAAGCTGCGATCAATCTTGCGTTTAATGGCCAGAGGCGAGTCTGCGGCGGCGTCGGGAGCAGTTCGCAGAGGTCTTTTGGCTTTTGGGAGGAGAGCTCGTGAATGGCTGACATCGAGCCGTTTGGGCGTGGTCGAGGAGATGTATTCTGTTCGTCGGAGGAAAGACACGTTGGCCTCGGCCACTTTTGGCTTGCCGAGCGCGGCAATAGGCCTCAAAAGAGGCCGGTCGTGAGGGTGAACGGCGGGAGTTTGTACAGGAGCTTGGATGGCTAGAACGAGTCAGTGGGGGACTATGTAGTAGGGTTTTCTCTCTTTCAGGCACAGATGATAGAGGATCAAAAGTATTCCGAGAAGAGTCAAGACCAGAAAGAACTTACATCGTTCGTCGCCGTCAAATACGCCTGGCATGCCTACCAAGTCCAGTGGCATGCCAAGCTCAGCATCGGCCTCGATGTTCAATGGCTGCTCTCGCGCCAGCCGCGACGCGAAGCCGGGCGTGGTATATTGTCCACTAGCCAGGCCAGTATTTGGAATATCGAGCAGCTTTGGAGGATTGGGCGGTGGAGGCAGAGCGTTGGAATATCGGATTCGCGCGATGAAGTCCTGATGCACCATGCGCTCACCGGAACGCGCACCAGAGGAGGACATCTTTGGCCGTGCGCTGGGGGATCAACCGTTACCACTGCTAAAAGCCGTCGCGAGGCCTGTTCAGAATCGATGAGAATCGCGGCTTCGTTGCTCACGCTTGGCTGACCGCGATGGAAAGCAGTTTGGAAGCTCAAGACCAGCCCATGGAAAAAGGGGTTGGATTTTGATTGGCAGCGTCGTGACAAGCTCGAAGTTGAGATGCCCGTGTTCGCGAATCTCGACACTGGCACACCGTACACGTCACTTGGGGAAGAGTGAGGTGTCGTCACGTGATGTCCGGCAATACTTTCAAGTGGTGAGGATGGAGGAGGTATGCACGTATGCAACGATAGGTCGTCTCGCCCTTATTATTATGTGAGACAATGTCGATATTTGTCAGTGCAAATCTTGACCTATATAGTGATGTTGTCTGTGTCGAAACAAGGATGTCTGTCGACGAAGAATGGAAGTCGAGAGGGCGAAAATAGCCGACTATACTATGAGGTGTCTGAATGATGTATGTCTATAATAATAAAGAGGAAGACTATCTTAAGAAATGGGAGAATAAGCCGACTATGTATCTCCCAGCTATAGACGCCCTGTGCAGCTGTGCTATGTACCTACAAGAATTAAGTGATGTCTCGTATGTGAGGCTGCTACCTCCACCATACAATTGGGGTGCACGAGGTTACAAGTGTCTAAAGTAAGAATACCGATACCGCGTGATTCAGAAGGGACGTCGGCAAAGGGAAGATTACAAGTGTTAAAAGTGAGATCCCTGAAGCAAGAATGCAAGATTCGCATCGCGCGATTCAGAAGTGAGAACGCGGCCACGTTGGGAGAGCATATAATGGCAGTAGATACAAAAATCTGATTTACTCCCTCTTTTCGCTCGCTCATGAACGGAGTGGCCGGATTCCAGAACATGAACGTAAGTTTCTGGTGCCATCTGTTCCACGTCTTGCCATAATCCGTGAGTCCTGTACGCATCTAAATATTTCATCCCTCTTTGCCCTGCCTGCCACATACATAGCAGTGTCGGGTATCCTTTGAAATAAAAATCAATCCCATAACAAAAACCTCCATAAGATGTACACCTCGCCCACTTATCGTGGCATCGTACCTACGGTTGTGGTGGAGCAAGTCTCGTCCAACCGGTCCTTTGCATCTCTATTACCCCTTTTTTGTATGCCTCACCCTCGATCCTTTTCACTTCTCTCGCAGCATGGCGCCCGGGAGTCTTTTGCTCCCTGATGGTCTCAAACTTTATTATCGGCGCACTCGCTAACGGGACACGATTTCAAGAGCTGTCCTTGGCATACTTCTTCTTGCCCATGGTGAAGGGAACGTAGCGATATTTGACCATGTGCTGAATTTGCTTACGCACTATCGAGGGGTTAGTTTATAGATCTATCGGCGTGAAAAGACAGGGTAAAGTCCAGAGGAGAGCCATACTCGTCAAGACGAAAAGGATAATCCAGTACATGACCAAAATGGGCCAGAAGACTGGAATGTTGAAGAACTCGAAGAAGGTACAGAAGAAAGAAATGGCAACAGCCCTGGTGGCCCAGTACCAAAACTTGAACTCTGGAAGGCGACGGATGAAGGGCTTGAACTCTTCGTCTTGCTTCGTTGGGAGGGTTCCGACCGAACCATCCTCCATCTCTTGGTCAAGGGCATCGCTCGAAGGGTCGAACTTGGGCTGGAGGAAGGCCAAAAACAGGTTGAGCAGGTAGATGCCCAGCGCATAGGCGACTATCGTAATGCGTAACGTTAGCGGGTGGGCTCACTTTCCGAGGCAAGCGACGATGCTCGTCACTCCGCAAAGCCCAGGATTGAATCCGTACCGATATACCATCCCTGAAGGAAGAAGATGCGCAAGAAGAAGAGTAACAAGGTGACTCCGGTCCCAACCCATCGATAGAGCACAAACGGGGTTGATCGGTCGAGCAAGGCTTGGTATTTCTATTCCGCTACGTCAGCACGCAGCCCAGCGCCAGAATAAGCAGGATGGACGAGGACTCTTCCATCCTCGTTTTGCAGCGAAGACATTGAGGGCTCAGCGTACTCTTTGAATCATGGTGGTGTGAACCGTGACGGCCGCGAAAGGCGTCTGATCAGGCTCGGGCGCATCCATCATGAAGGGTGGTGTTGCGACGGAGCACAAGTTGAACAGGGGGTGTACCGCGTGGGGGAAAAGCCGAGGAGACTTGAATTGACGGAGTCCCAAAAGAGGAGGGAATGTGGGAGAGAAACACTGCACTACAGCAGTGAGATGAAGTCGTAGGCTCCAGGGTCGCGGATAGGAAAAGTGCTGAAAGACAGGGAGGAAGCAATGCCCGACGAAATGCGATGAAGGGATGCTCTTCTCGTGAGAAGAAGCGGACCCTTATTACTGCGATGTTGGCTTCTACATACCAGCTAAGTTCTTGGTCGTAGCGCGTGAGGCTTAGCTTTGTTCGGGAACTCAAAGAAGGTCGAAACTCGCAGTGCACAGCCACGTACAGTAATCAGCCACGTACTCCGTAAACATGGCCCCGCACGCGCTCCCTTGTTGTTTCAAGTCATGTTGTAACTTGTAACTTGTAACTTGTCGCCATCGCCATCGCATCAAGATCAAGATACGAACTCGACTCAATGCACTCACCACGACGTCAACTCGGTGGCAGAATCACCCCGATGCACATCGTTGTTGGCTGGGCACATGGGAATTACGTCTATTTTATACCCATACGCTATGTCATCTCGCGAGTTCATTCCGATCTCTCAAATCATACCTACATAGTCCTCAAATCCGTCTCTAACACACTCTGAAGTGTTCTTCAACATAATGGCGCTGGAGCTGATCTAAGAACGAATCGAGAAAGTTCTCAAGGTAGGAACTCAGCCGCGTTCGCCGCCGAGAGCCAACGCCAGACACTCAGAGTACACGCAAACGTGACCAGCGTCTAGATGAGAAGGCCAGTGGTTGCGCGAGCTGCCTCATCGACGATGAGGCTACACAGACTGATGATGTTGAAGTTGATGCGAGAAAAAGATGAGTAGGCTGAGCGAGATGTCTGCAAAGCCTGAGAGATGCAACATGTCTTGAAAGACATAGCCCAACATGACTCAACCTCGCGTCGTTGTATGCATCTCGCCTGGCCTGGTTTTTTTTTTCGAGCTGAAACGGCCGCCACGCCGGCCGTCATGACGGCGATCTCAATAGTCGCAATTGGAATCTGTGACGGAAATCTGTGACGCGACTGACGTGAGCTCAATGGTGGCCCATACTACGAGCTCGGTCCATGCACAACAGCAAAGAGGTTGAGTAATACACCATTCTGTGTCTGTCGTTTTGCGCCATGAATATGACGGTACCAGAGACCGATTTGCCTCACCTCGACCGCCGAATTATAGAAAGGGGGCCGGAGAAGGCGTCGCAAGACCTTTGACCACGGGCGCTACTATACACATGTAAGAAAATGATTTGCATGAGCCGCATTCACGCTTCAAGCTCAAGAGGAGAAAGCCTGGATTCTACCGTCGCCTGTTCAAAATGGCACGCAACGCAAGCAACTCGGTTTGTCGGCATTATTCACAGCGTCGTTCTCGTGGTTAAAATCGATATGGCAGTCTGCCTCGGCACCACGTCGTTCTTTATAAAACTGACAGAATCTTGGCTCTAAAGCCCTCTCAGACAAGTTGGAAAGCAATGTTCATAAGGAACTATGAATTTCCGTGAAGTACTTCGACATAAAAGGCACCACAAGAGCAATGCTGCGCTTGATGTTTATAGCCGAACTGCAAATATTCTCACTTCTATCTTCATCAGAAGGTGGTAGGCTCCGAGCATCTAAGAACGAGTTGAGGCAAAGTTTTGTTGGAAATCACCATATTCTACTTCCAACTGGTATGTGAAGTCAGAGGCAAAGGCACGGGCGCTCCATTTGAGACGTCTCAGCTTTTGATGCCATTGCATTCTTAGGAATGAAGTCATCGTGACGCAAAATCCAACATCCAGCGAGCAAGTCAAAAAGATTGATGAAGAACTTCGGCCTTCGATAATTTCCCGTCGACTTTCTCCTTCGCGGTCGCAAAGCTTGGATGCGGCACATGTTCATCGTTTACCTCCATGTCTACTACTGATCTCTTAGGCAGATGTGTCTTGTGGCGTCTTTGTTGGCATCTGATCGGTGATAGTGTCGGCTGAGGGCCGGGAAGCTCATCATCATGTTTGTGTGCGAATTTCCACTTCAAGTTCCGGAGTTTGTCTGCGGTTGGCTTCTTAGTCTAGCCCCGTGTCACTCATTTGCCCACGATCTGGCGGTGAGTCGACTTTCTTTGTTTACGCCAGACGGGCATGTGCCTGTTCAAGGAAACGACTCATACTTGTTGGTGGCATCGAAAGCCGTTGCTACGGAAGCCTTTGCTACGATACGCCTCGATTTTGCTGTAGGTCACCCAAACGATGACTTCCAGGACTACACCCCGGCAACTCTGTCAAACTCGAGACCCCGAATAGTTGACAAGCCTCCATGGCCGGCCTTGAGCCTCCAGGAACAAGGGCACAGCTAAAACCATCGACGAGCGGGAAAAAAATTGCCGAGTCAGACATCATCGTCGGCGCTGGCTTCAAACCCTGATGAGCTTATTCTTCCTCCACCTGCTCCCAAGGTCGCCGGTCGGTCACTTGGCATCAGCCGCTGCGGGCATACAGTAGCTATTGAGGCTCATTACGTCACATGCAAATGCAATCAGAGCCACTGCGATCCATTAGCACTGAATGCCAGGTGCTCTTTCCTATGATTCCAATGCAAACTTCTCTATTCGGACTAAAGCTGATATAGTATATAGCTCACCCAAGACCGGGACGGTAGACTAGACTAGGTGAATACATCAGAATGCAAAGGAGTGGATCGATCACACTACACTAGGATTACATGGCAGTCTCATATGTTGAACAGAACATACTTACATGCTTGATTATAAAAGGCTCTTATGCTGCCCCCCGTCGTCAAAATATCTGTCTTGTATCTCTTTACAACAAAACTTCTTCCAAGACCCCTAGACACGCCAGAAACTCTTTCACAATGGTCAAGACTCTACCTATCTTTCTAAGCGCACTGGCGGTTATGAGCCCCATGGCCCAGGTTTTCGCCTGTACGCCTGGCCTAGATTACTGCGGCTGGGTCCTTGACAAATACGGTGGTCAAGGTAAGAAAGCACTCTTTACAAGCTAAAGCCAAATATCCAGTACTCATTATTAACGTGCTTCATATCTCATTCTCAGTTTGGAAGGAGAAGGGGCTGAGACTCGATGGATTGTTTCATTGCACGTCTGAAAATGAGGCGAAAATGTTCAAAGTCTGCGCCTTCTCATGCAGAGAGGGAGGCACCGGCAAAAGCGACCATTGTTAGATTGGTCTCCGAGTGTGACAGGAAATGGGCTGCGGGCAACATATGAAACCTCTCATCCCGTTCTACCTTTATACTACCTTGTTCACAGTTCCAAGCTTCATGCCATGATTAGTACATAATCTAGTAGCGCGGAGAATTAAGAAATATGCCTGTATGCTGGACAAGCTTGAAACGGGATGCCATATCGAGAGCTGTGCGCTCATGTCTTCATGCAAGACGGGGAGGGAGGGTGAGGACTAAGGAGCTGTCACCCGGACGAGCCATGTCACACCGTACACGTGGGAAACTGTGCCCATCAGCCTTGAACCGATGCATTGTGGATGGACACTCCTCAAGACCGTACCGTGACAGCGCCCCGATAGGCTTCATTAATCATGCCTATATTAGTAATTACACAAATCCAGCTCACTTCACGAGCACGTTGCGTCTCTTGACTCTCTTCCCCGCCCTCTCTAGCGTCCCCCGCTGCCAAGATGTCTACCACGGTAGATTCGGCGAACGGGTCCAAGTCTTCTTCCTGTAAGCTTCACGCCCGCTCTGGCCGGACTTTTCTCGACGGAACCTGTCATGGCAGGGGGCTCAAGCCTTGAGGTTGCAACTTGCGGGGCCGACTGTACATGATGAATAGGCAAGAAGTACGCCTCATGAAACACCTAGACAACGTATCCATGGGGCTGCTCCTTGGAATCTGGAGTCTCCGTCACCATTATGCCGTTACCTTTTCGAGTTCCCTTGCTCGAGCCTCGGACAATCTGTCTTGAATTTTGTTTTTTTCCCCGAGACTAAGCCAGCTTAGAGCTGGCCCAGGCTGGTTCCCCGACCAGGAGACGGTTCGCCGGAGGAGAAGGTAAGACACTGTTGATGGCGGCCACAGTATCACTCCCGATGGTTAAACTATTGCTTGGATGGGTAGATAGGAATGTAACATCCTTCGATTTGATGTTGTAGCCTGTTTGTACACAGTTCTATTCTCTAGAGTCTAGACCTTACTATGAGCATTGAGTCGACCCTGTGTGCTGTGGCATTGAGCCTTGAAGTTCCATTGGGTTAGTTCAGTACTCTCAGTGTCACGTATATATGTAGCTGGATCATATCAATCATTGATTTAGAAGTGTTAAGTGAACTGATTTCGTTCATTGAGTTCAGAACTTGCAGTGTCTGGATACGTCGGCGCCCGGCGTAATGGGCGATCATGTCCATAGCGCAGCAATACATCATGTCATCCATCACAGTGCTGAGTGCCGGGTCACTTGTTGCATTAAGTCTCGATGCTAAGGGAGACAAGCACACAGCTGAAACCATCAAAGACGTTCCTGATGTATCATGTGTTTATATTATATAAACTATATTGCTTCTTCTCCGTGCTAGCCCCAAACGAAATGACTAGTCATGTCTTGAAAGTTGAAGTTTGAAACATGATGTTGAGGCGGGCATGAGGAATTTTTGAGAAAAAATATAGTTTCAGAGTGGTAGTTCACCCAGAGTAATTCCTCAGGTGAACTGAGTTATGAACAGTGGTCGCTTTTGCCCGTGCCTCCTGATGCGCATTGGAAAGAGCACCTTTTCTTCAGCTTCACGTTACCATCAGAATAGCAATGGTATAGCGTTTGGGGATCAACACCCTTTTCCCACCAGCCTGAGAGAGAACAATGTCAGTCCTTGATGATGCCAGTTCAGTTTTAGTTTCATGATGCGCTTCTTTACCTCGACCTTTAGATTTGATGAGAAGCCAGCCGCAGTAATCAAGGCCAGGAGTGCAGGTAGCAGGCTTAGCAGCAGCAGCCTGGACTACAGGGCTGACAGCAGCTAGAGTGGTAAGAAAGAAAGGTAGAATCTTGACCATGATGGGAACAGTCGCTCGTAGATCTAGGGGTATGCCGTATTGGAATTTGGAAGACTCTGTCAAGTATAAGGGAGACAATGTGATCAAAGGGCAGCAAAAGAGCCTTTTATAACTGAGCATGTAAGTGTTCTCTGTTACATAAAGTCCCGTTTACGGAGTACTAGGACCGGTGTAATCGATCCGCTCCTTTGCATTGCAACTTCTAGTCTTCATTAGCTAGTCTAGGTAGGTCTCTGGTGAGCTATATGCTACATCAGGCCTTAGTCCCAACACAGAGGTTTGCATTAGCATCATCAATAACGAACGCGTAGTTCTTGAAATACAGCGGCTCCAAGGTGAATCGGCCCGTAGGTACTGCGTTTCAAAGGGCTGAGGGCTCACCACAGCTGGCTTCAAGTGAGGTCCAGTCGGCGGCGACTTTGCTCTGAGCCTAGGAGCCTAGTCGGCGCCGGCAATCTTGGCGGCGGGGAGCATTCAGCGGAGTAAGAAAAGGTTCGTCAGCCTTCAGACTCTGGGTCACAAGCCATATCATTATGTATCACGATGCTTGAAATCTTGATCGTGGACTGGGTCGGCGGCGGTGCCCATGGTGGTGTCTGGTCCGACTGACTTCGGCAGAGACTGCTTCCATTCCTGGAGGCTCGAAGCCGGCCACGGAACGTTGACTTTGTGCTCATTGAAGGCACAGTCTGTCTTTCGTACGGTTGTAACTTGTGACCGTCTCGCGGCGTCTCCCAACATGATTAGCCGGAATCACTCACCGGCCGGTGCGTCAGATCATCTCAGATGCGCCACGAGGCACACAATACCTACTGTGCATAGGTACCTGTACCTAGGTAGGTGGGTGTATAGCCCGTAGGAGGCAGGTACAGGTACCTACCTAGGTACCTCACCTACCTGGGTGCAAATGTACAATGGGGACGTTGTAAAAGCATGTCTCTAGCATTCAAATGATCTCAATGAGGGAATTGAGTGTGCTGGTCCACAATAGCCCACAATAGGCCCAATGTGACGGTCTGTATTTTTTCTTGCCAATACCTGTCTAGCCACGAGTCAAAGATTGAGATGCGTCACTACCCATCTGGCAGTCTTATGTCAACTTTCTTGCGACCTTGTTCGTACCTTCGCTACACTTGAAGCCCTGAAATCCTGACAGGTCTCCTTGAGTCCTTAGGAAGAGGGAGTTGAGGAGTTGCACTCATTCCTGAACGAGGGTAACGATGGCTTAAGTCCAACTGTCCAAGTCAGAACTACGGAGTACCTAATCTTGGCATTAGGTAAAACACCCCGTAGAAACAGCATGAGATTCGAGATTATAAAATAAAATGTGCATTCCTCCTGACGATCCCTCAGATCAGATAATCAGGCGTCACTCTTGCCCCAGCTGTCACACGTGCAGTGCACAATGAAACCGGGAGCCTTTAGCACTCATAAGTTATAACCCAAGAGTCGAAGTTCATTCAACAGCATAATCAAGGTCAGAGACTCAGAGCCCAGCGAAACAAAGAAGAGAAGAGCCAGAGCATATGACACGCCCGAACCTGGGACAAAAAGTCACCTCTGTTCAAGGTCCTTGTGTACGCTGTCCTATCAAAGACTTATAGGAAGAAGCAAAGGCCTCTATAAATCCTTGGGCGAGTCAAAGTCTGTCATTGCATTCCCAAAAGATGGAAGCCCCATCATTCAAAAGGGACTCCAACAGGTGCCAAAACCGCGGCATCCGAAGCGACAGTATCTTTTCGGTGTCACGTCACGACGACCATAGCAGTGATATATTTGATTGGGCATCGTCCAACTCCATTCTGTGATAGGGAAGCATGTTAGTGTTTGATCCTAGACATTGGGCTTTTCTCTCCAAGGAGTGACGAGTCCTTCTTTACCTTTACCATGATATTTGACAAGGCTTGAGCCGCAGTAGTCTACGCCAGATATGCATTCATCGGCCTGGGCCATATGGCCAACAGCAGCTAGTGTGGTCACAAAGATGAAAAAAATCTTGACCATTGTGAAAAAGTTTGTCTCAAGTCTAAGGGTTATTAGAAGAGTTTTGCGAGGGAAGTATAAGAAAGATGCCGCGATAATGTAAAAGGAACGCAAGAGCCTTTTATAGCTGAGTATGTGACTCGAGTAGTTGCTGTTAAAATCCGAGAGTTAATGTGTCCCTCCTTTGCATTTCCATGTCTTCAACTAGTCCAGGCCTCATCGCAGATGAGCATTCTGTGTACTACCAGATATGTATGTCAGCCTTATTCCCGATGAAGAAGTTTGCATTAGCCCCATAGGTGAAAACGCGTGGCATTCGATGCGATTGTAATATAGGTACAGTGGATCTGAGTGGACTGGGGAGGTGAGAAATTGAGAATGGGGAGTACCTACCTCCTAACATTAGGTAGGTATGTTCTAATCCCCAGAGGTCCGAGCCCGGCCACGGAGGCTTGCCGCTTGCATCGTATGATTCAGGGTCTCGAATTAAACAAGCGGTGTCTACTCCGTATTTCCGGAGCTCGTCATCGGAGTAAGCAAGGGCGCGAATCGAGGCACGTCTTACCAGCGGCTGCCGCAGCCACCGGTGGGCATTAAATAATATGTAAGTCATTGACCTCTTCCTTCTTCAGCGTCTCACCTCGCTCAACGACGCCGGCGATGTCATGACGGCACGGAACCCGGGTTTTTGGGTCAAGGTATTTCGACACAGAGGCGTAGAATCCCGCCAGATCAACGTGAAACTGGAACGGACGGCCTGCCATCACGGGGTTCTTCGGAAGACTTCCGGCCAGGAACGGGACTTGACCTTGCGGGAAGAGGACTCAGATCTAGCCGATTTACGTGGAAGAAAACTTTGCGTCGAGAAACTGGAAAGGGCGGCCTGCCATCACGGATTCTTGACGAGATTCCCGTCCAGGAACAGATTTGGACTTGCAGAGGGACAGCCAGATCTAGCCGATCTACCGTGGAAGAAAGCTTGGCGGCGAGTAACGCTAGAGTACTCCGTAAGGGGGCGGGGAAACGTAATGCGCTCGTCATTCGTGAAGGCGGTCGCGTGGAACGGTGGAAGCCGTTGGAGAGCTGCGGACGGAGAGACTGAGAAAGAGTACCTACCTATGTACTCGTGTCACAGTCCAACCCTACTTTCTGGTTTCGAATGCTCTCACGGTCTCGGGACTCGGGAGCAGCCGAATGGCAATTCCTCGCCGGGGGCGAGACGAGGATGATCTTGTGATGGATAGCTTTGGGATCGCCTGATTCTTCTCTGTCGGGACATGAGGACAATGACCGTAGAGTAGAGTCAGTGTGGTTGACCTACTCCTTTGAATTTCAACAACTTGAGCTACCTAGGCACCTAGTCTAATTCTCGGATAGAAGGTATATACTATATCAGCCTTAGTCCTGAAATCCTGATGAAAAGTTTGCATTAAAGAACCCGAAGCGAACGGTGCCTTTCGAAACCGGTAGGTAGTTGTAGGCGGGGTTTGCATGAGGTACCTATTGAGTCTTGGCGGGCTCGCCAAGGGCCCATGGGCGGGCCATGTGGCATGACTGCCAGCTGGTGATGCCAAGCGGCGTGCACTCGATGGCGGCTTGGTTTGGAGATTTTGGGGCCGGTGCCAGCGAATCTTGCAGGCAGGGTACTATCCGGTGGAGGAAGAACAGGTCAACCAGGTTCTTAAATAAACCGGCGCCGATGTGTCAAGGCCACGGCTCCCGCATACCTACGATGCTTGAATCGTTGCCTCGACTGACTTGTCGGACTCGCTCGAAGAGGTTCGAGACTCGGTGAGCACTGTTTGTTTGATCCTTGGATGATTTGAAGGCTTGGGCTTCCCTGAACCTGGCATGCAAATGAGGTTTCCGCTGACGAAGTGGATAGGCGATTCGGCTACGACGCGGCGGTGAATTGCATTGGCATGCCCGTTGCTGCCATGGCTTTTGTTGCGGGCTACATCTCTATGACCACAGCCCCTGAGCCTTGAGGAACACCATGATGCAAAACCTTTTGCGTGGAAGAGAGCAAGTGAGGAAATCTGTATCAGAAATAGCTGCCGTGCTGCCAGCGCCAGTAAAAAACAGCACGGTTGGAAATTGTGCTTCAAACTCCGATGACTACATTACGTCGTACGAGATCGCTCCCATGATTGTCCCTGTCCCGCCTGAAGAGCTCAATATGTTGTCTTTAGTCTTTGAATTAGGTACTCCCCACTCTTGACCCCTTTGTACTTCTTATCCTGCTCAGTTACGTATGTTCCTGGCAGAGTTTCAATGAAGCTATCCAAGTTGGCATTGCAAAAGTACCTATTGTTTTGAGAGCCAAGAAGTCAGCGTGCTGGATGGGTAAGGGGCAGGAAAACAGCAGAAAAAAAGTCGTATACGTACGCAATACTATATCGGGCCGGGTGCTCGTCGTCCTGGCTCGGCGGCTCAACCACACGATGGATGGTGCTCATGATAGTATCATTACTCCAACGGGATAACAAGTCGCCGGCATTGACCACAATGGTGCCTTCAATGGGCGTCGCGTCGACAAAGTCTCCCGTAGGCGACTTGACTTGCAAACCGCCTTGACGGTCCTGGAAGAGCAGCGTGATGGAACCATAATCCTAGTTTTTCGGAAAAGAGCCATCAGTCAGGAGACCAAGGAATTATCACCAGGAACCTCTATCGCCTCCGCACTCACACTATGCTCTCCAGCTCTCGTCTGTCCTGGATTCAGCTTGAAGACCTCTGCCTTCACCCCAGGATAATGCAGCAGCCTCAAATTGTTGTCGCTCGCGTTGATGAATTGATCAAAGAAATCTTGTTCGAGGCCCATACCCAGCGCAATAGCCCGCATCACGTCGACGTGCAGCGCCTGGCATGTCTTGAAGAAGTCAACCATGTCCTTTCTGAAGCCCCTCAAACTCACGTTGTCCCCCTCGTCGGGCCACTGATTCGGAAATTCGGGCCTCGTGTCGCGCCCAATCTCTAGGGATTCCTTTAGATCTGGTGCCGCACTGCGTATCTTGCTCACCTTAGACACGTCGACAAGCTGGCTCACTTTTTCGCGGCCGGGAGACGAGTAGCCGCGGTTGGCCTCGGGCGTGGTCCATTGGAGTTTAAGCTTGGTCTCGTCGTCGAGGGCGAAGAAGTTGGCGGATCGGGTAAAGATGCGCTGGACGACATGGGTAGAAATGGGGTGGTTCTTGAGGTAGATGAAGCCAGCGGTTTGGAAGCCGTGGAGGATTTCCTGGGCGGTAGACTGGCGTTCATGGGGGCCTCCGTTGAGAAATTTTGAAAAGTCGATCAGCTAGAGGCCAAAGTAAGTATGGAACAAGTTACCATCTACAGGACCACTTCTTCGACAAGTTGTCGTTCTAAAAAGCATGTGATTATCAGAGATTTGTCAGGTTGAGTCGAGGACTTACGGGTATAACAAGACCTTGATTAGCTACAGCTGCGTGAGGAGTCATTTTGCAAGATAACAATGAGGATAGCCTCGAACGCCGGGTTGGAAAGGGAGAGGATAGTAGTGAGTCACTAGGTACAATTAACTCCATCGCCACTCCCTCACCGTCGGCCGCCCTATTTGTCATCGGGAACTCGTATCTGGCTTCCCATGCAGAGACACGTGCAGACGGGCTTGTTGTCTTCGTGACATCTTTTCTTCATGTATCTGGTCATTCTTCCCTCCGCATGAGCCGTCTAGTGTGATATGGTAGTACATATCCCGATTCTCGAAACACCGGGCTGAATAGAGAGACACATTGACCAGTCACGGATTGCCCCCCGCGGACAATCACACCTATCCCCATCTCACTACATCAAGAGCGCAGATCTCGGCCTATCGTTCCTCTAGTTCGCGAGTTTCCGCACTGCCCATTTCACACCTGACAAGTACTCCCCAGCTTCAGAGCTGTCGGTCTGAAGGATGCGGAGGCCCTTTTGCAAAACTTCATCATCGTCCCATTGACTTCGGACTTTGCCTCTGTTGAACTGATTTTTGTCCACACATGAAAAAAAAAAATGAAAAAATTCATGCATGGAATACACAATTCCGTCATTTCGCGCGAAGCCATGGCCGGATTTGTCGGTCCTAGCAAAAAGAGCTGGGCAGAGAACGTCGATGACCGAAACCTCTGAATACGGGAAGCGGAATGTATCCTAACTTTCCACAAGCAGCGCCGCTCGAAACGAATGGTCCCGGCGTCGATGCCGCATCGCAAAGCTTGAAAGTCTGCAGAGCCCCAGAAAATCGCGATTAGGCCAATGCGTGAATAAATCCAATGCTATACGCGGTTCAAGCAATCGCGGCGCTACTCATTCGATTCTTACATCCTCATCATCGCCTGCCAACGACGTCTGGGTCCGCGGGTAACGGGCGGTGCTGGGCTTCCGATGAAGACGGCTTTCACTATATTGAATATACTTGGCGGGAGCCGTTTTCGCATGCTGCTGGCTCATTGTGGTTGGAATACTGCCCTTTCTGGCGGCCGTTCTGTGGCCCACGGCGAGCAATTAATCCGTTAAGGCGAACGTTTGAGGCCTCGCAGCGTATAGGAGGTTTTAACAAAGCCGAATCTCGGCGCGGTCGTTGATTTTGAAGCCAGGTCTGAAGACCACAAAAGATGTCACCAGCTGCCATAGACTCATGTTGGTCCCGATCCGCCCCTGACGGCCGATAAAGAGCATCAATATGGAGTGACAACTTAAACCCAGCAGCCCCTTTTCACAATCGTCGGCCAAATATCCATGTTCCCGGACTGTAAAAGCAGTCGAATCGACCGTGTCGGGGCTTTCTTGCAATCCCGCCACCCGTCATAAGTATGTAATTGCAAACGAGCGAAAACAATAGACGGCAAAAGTCTGCAGTAACTGCAACTCCATACCTAGGCCACGGACGTTCCGCTCTGATACTTCATCTCCGCGTCATATATCCTCTGCCGAGCATGCAAAACGCGTTGTTCAGCCTCTTGAAGAACATCCGCGGACGTATCCTCCCCGCTATGCAAGGCCCTCACCGCCTGCACAGCACGAAGCTTATCACAAACAAGCTCCCAGTACTGCTTGTCTGCGTGCGCGCCAGCGATGTAATCCCCCGGAACGTTAATAATGCCGTTGGCGGGCCCCGTCGACTTCCCCTTCTTGACCGAGGAGCCAAGTGCCGTCTTCATATTCTCCTTGGCCAGCTTCCGCCTCGCTTTCTCGTCTCTCTTATCCTTGAGCCGCCGTCGAGCCTCAGCTAGATCCTCCATCTCCTGCGCAGCGTGAGCCTGTCGTCTCAATTCCTCATCTCGCATGCGCTGCTCTTCCGCTAGCCTCTCTCGCTCTTTCTCCAGCCCGACCCGGTCAGTCTGCTCCTTTTCCATTCTCGCCCTCCTGGCGGCGTCTTCTCGCGCCTCGAGCTCATCTGCGAACTTCTGTCGCTCCTTGTCCATGACCTCGCGCTCCTGCCTCCGCAGTAGTTTGGCTTTGATGGCCTGATCGTATACGGCGCGGGCGCTGGGCTCCGACAGGATGTCTCGGGCTCGCTCAAACTTTTCCCACGTTTGGGCGTCGAATTTGGCGCCTGCCTTGTCGGGATGGTGCTTGAGAGATGCCTTTCTCCATGCGCGGTGAATATCCTCCTTGGGGGTGAGGGCGTCGACGCCCAGAAGCTCGTAGAGATCGACATTCTGTTCGGCGTATTCTCCTGCGAGGCGTACGAGGTCCTTGTTGTCTTGACTCATTTTGGCGTTGTGCTACCGACTTCGTTGTGGGATCTGTAGAGCAAAAAGGTCTGTAGAGAAAAAGAGCGAATTCTGTTTGAGAACTGGTATCTCCAGATCCAGAAGTCCGACCAGGACTGAGGTAGACAGAGGTAGACAGCAGACGTTGGAGCTTGAAACTTGAAAGTACGTAATCCTGTTTTAGTGTGGGTTGGAACATGGTGTTTTGGTTCGCGAAGTTCGCCCGCAAATCAGAATGGGGGACCGACTCCAAGCGACCCACATGTTCAGTAGCCGTCCTTGGAAATTCGTCACTTCACGGAGAGCAAGTTTTCTGAAATTGTTTTAAATATTTCTGCTTGCTTGTGACTATGCATGGCTTCTAAGCTTTTCAATTTCTTGGCTCTTTCTTCGGTGTTAGAAAAGAGAAAGAGAGAAAAACATGCGATTCCTCAAACCATCCGTTAGATGCTATTGCTCGTTTGCAAACAGAAACCGAACCTTCCGAGAATTGAGTCTCGCTTTTAGCATTCAAAAGAATAGCTTTGCGTCTTTAGATGCGTCAGCGATCCACGCCAATACCGCCGAGTACGACACCAAACGACATAGCCAATGCTAATGCATGTATGGCGATATACCCTGTTGTGACAATGTCCTCGATCGCTCAGACCGACTCCGCCTCTTGCTCCTACTTCCTCTACTTGCTCTCCTCGCGGCATATTCAAAGACATTGGGCGTCCCGCCCGTCAGCTCGAGCAAATAGCGCTCATACGGACCCAACGACTCTTCCATCATGACTCTCTGTCCGGGTGCATTCCGCGCCGCTCCAATATATCGCCAAATCCAGCCGCCGCGACATGGCCGCTCGTGATCACGGCCATATGGCCTCCCGTCAGTGTGCCATTCTTCATCGTCCATTTCAAATATCGCACGCTTAAGTTTCCAGTCCGCGAGAGCGGCACACGTCCATATTTCCCTGTCGTTGAGGCCCAGACCCTGACATGCTAATCGGACTCGCACAGAGCTATGGACTCGCTCGTTCGTGTCCTGTAGGAATTTGTCCCTGCTCTGGGATGTCTTGGGGTCGACTTGTCTGTACATGCCTGGTTTGCGAGTCGTGTCTCCAGAGATGGAGAAGAGGAACCCGGGGGCCTTTTGGATGGCACCCAGTGACCACGGTCGAAAAGGTCTGTTCCTTTCGTATATCGCGTCGGAGGCCCATTGAACATACTTTCTTCGTCTGTTTTTCTTCTTCTTCTTCTTCTCTGCGCCGGACTGCGGGTCGCCAAACTCGTAAAAGTCATCGGTTTGCTCAATGATGCGCTTCAGTGATGGTAAGTCGAATTCCACGCCGATACTCGCGAATTGATCCATCATCCCTGGGTATGGCCAGCTAGTAGTCAGTTGGCCGGCACTTCAAGGGCGCCTCGATGATGGGCGTTTTCTCCGGAAACTTCTTACAGGCCAAAGAGCAATTCGCGATCCCCTGATCATCCCATCCTCCCCCGCAGTTCCCGTGGTTTCCCGGGAACCAGACTTGGCGCAAGTCCGTATGGAGCCTATCCCTCCTGGGCCTCTCCCATACAGCAGGACTAAACGAAGCCCTAGTCTCGTCGAGAGCGAGAGCTTGAAACGCATGCTCGATACGATCAGATAAGGCCGTATCATGCCACTTGTATGTTCACAGAACGTCAGCTGGTTCTTGTCGTGATTGAGGGTTGAGAACAAAACATGGGGAGACTTATTCGTCGTTGGACGGCCGGACACCAAGCTTCTCCAGCCAAGGTATCTTGGGAATACCGAGCGATCCCACTGTATCCCAGACTCCAATGGCCTTGACTGTTATGAGCCGATTCGTGTTCTGGTAGACGCGTGTCAGGCCCAGCTTTTCCAGTCGGAAGCGATACTCGCCATCCGCAGCCGGGCCCTTGGGCTTGTTTCTGAAAGGAATATCTGGGAAGGGGTCCTCGTAGTCGTACTTTTGCCAGTTCTGCATATCCTTGAAGATGGGATAGAAATGCTCAATGCCTTCTCTGGTCAAAAGTCCCAATTTGCCAATCATGCCGGCCACAGATCTTGCTGTAAATGCGCCACGGGAGAACCCAACGAGGATGATTTCATCGCCATCTACAAAGTTGGCGCACAGGTAAAGGTAGACTTCTCGGACACGCTTTTAGGAACAGGATTGGTCAGCCGGTGTGATGCACCTAAAATGTACATGGCCAACTACCTATGTTCTCCTTGATTGTTCCCGCAAACCCCAGTGAGGCGCGCAACATAGACTGGCAATAAAGACTCACCTCGCCCAGGCCAGCACCAAATGCTCCCCCCGTGATGCTATCAAGTGCATTGCTACCACTCCCAACGCCGGATTCGTACGAAATAATTTGCAGAGTTCCATCGGCGCATCGGCGTTTAAAGCAGCGCGATATGCGTGTCACATTGGAGGGAATCTGCAAGGTACCCTTTTTGCCAAACAGACGCGTCCTTGCAAACCCGTAGTCGCTGTTCATCCAGGTGCCGTCGCAGCAGACAATCAGCCGTTTCCGCTGACGTGATGCAGCGACGTAATTGGTCGTCATGCTCGACTGGAGGCCTACTGCCTACCTGGGAACACGGGCCGAACTAATCTTACGGGTCGGGCTTCCGAGTCACGCCTTGCCGAAGTGTGACGCTGGTCGGAGAATATTTTGATGTTTGGTGATGCTCGTGGGTGTCTATCATATTTGGTGTTGTCTACAGTCTGGTAGAATCAACACAACGTTAAGCTCTCAATATACATATCTGTTCCCAGTCCGAGTCAGACAGCATGAATAGGCGCCAGCGCGCGCCGCTGGGCAGAATTGCGGTGTAAATGACCTACGCCAGGGACCTCGAATCCTCTTGACTCTTTGAAGAACGGTCGGGGAGTGCCTCGCAATGCGCCTTTGGAATCGCCTCACAACCGAGTTGACCCGGCCACGGTGCTCCAATTCAAGCCTTCCGTCAACACCCGTCCGCAAGACAGCTACACAGACACAGACACAAGCCCTGATCAGTGGTAAGACACGCAAAGCTGGTCGGGAGGTAGGTATGTACGGAGTATGTAGGTATTGTCGCAGCGCGGGGCCGAGACAGCTTCTGTCCGACGCCTACAATGCAGCCACGTTCGTCCAGTGGACACTGAAAGCAAAGCGATGCGGGCCCTTGCGGATTCCCCGGACAATGTGAATGGGGCCCCCGGGCCAGCAGTTGCCAGTGAGCACGGAGACGGATGTTGCCGTGTCTCCTGAGTCGCGACTCGCGAGGCTAACCAGACATGGGGGGGGAGCTTTACGGAGTAGAGTTTCCAGTGGCCGGACTGTCCTTTGTCTACGAATGGTAGTTTTGCAAAGTTGTGATATGTACAACGGGGCCTCCATTGAGATAGAGAGCAATCATGTACAATAAAGGAACGCAATGGGTGCACGCTTTGGAATCGAGTCACTCGATAACATTGAATCATCGTGAATAAGTTGCGTCTCATCAGACACGGCTATGTAACAAGCACGTGCCCGCAATGATATGCATACAACTGCAGTGTTTATTCGTCAAAGCGAGTAAAGTACATCACGGGATTACACCACGCAATAGTATTGATGATCACAGCTCCTGCCTCACGCCGCCAATCCACTCCTCAACCACTCCGGCACAAACGCCTTCACCTTGACACTGCTCTTATTCTCCTCCTCGCCCCATTCCAGCACAAATTCATCCTCCGGCTTGTACATAGCGGCCGCCTGCTCCCCCGGAAGAGTCACATCCGTCATAATCTCCAGCCGACACAGAGCCAAGCCGATATTGCCCACCCCCGTTAACCACTTCCCCGCGCTGCGGCCCCTCTTGCCATACCGACCGATACTCGTCTCACCGGGAATCATGTCCGCGGTCAGCGTCTCGGGACCAGCGCAGTCCGGCTCATACAGCAGCGTCTGCGGAGGCGCCTTGTCCGCGTCGTAGATACCGCACGGCAGGATACGCTTCCGCACTACACCACGGTGCTTGGTGCGAATGGTCAATTCTTGCCCCACATAGCATCCCTTGCGGAAGTCAATGCCGTTCATCATGTCTATATTACTCTCGAGCGGGAGGGCCTGCTCGCGCAGTATCTCGTCTTGTCCTTCCGGCACGCCGTGCAGGTACCGTCGGATGGTGTAGGCATCCTGCGTGCTGGTTTCGAGATCAATCTCGGGGGTGCGGGAGCCTATCTGGACGATTCGATGACCCAGACCCGGCGCACGGGGGTCTCGCAGAATGATGCGCGATTCGCTGGGTGTGATGCCCGAAAAACCTGCGGGAGAATCATCCCAGGCTTGCCACACGGAGGCTTCGTCGTGGGATAGGGCTCGGACGGTGACTTTGGCGCGTAGCTTGTACCGGTTGATGAGTTTGGCGAAGCGCGCCATCTCGCGCGCGTCGGCTTCTATGAGGTATCCATCTTCTTCGGGATGATGTTGTGTGGAAAGCGCTGAGGGGGCCCGGCCCCGGAAGGGATAGATGAAGAGGTCGTGTACTACGCGGCCTGTCGCGTTTAGGAAACCTGAGTAGAAGGCGTCAGTGCGTGGGAGGCCATCCGGACCAGTGATATTTGCCGTGACAATGCCATGGAGAAACTTGGTTGCGTCGGGGCCAGTCACGGAAAGGAGCTGCCGCGACGTGAGCGCCGCGAGGCCTGCGGACGGCGGTTTTGGAGGTGCCAAGTTGGCGAAACGGCGACTTTGTTGGTGCTGAGGTTGCTGCAGCGGTTGTGAAGGACGCAGTTGGAGGCGTGAGCAGCTGGGACAGAGAGAAGGGCGAGGAGACGCGTGATGTGGGATCACGCGTTTGGGGATACCTCGCATCTCGGTTTGGAATACACCCTTGCAGTGTGGTCAAGAAGTCTGCATATTTTCTGAAGCTTTGATCAATGATCACCGATCCAGGCGGTTTAGATTTGGGTTGTTGTGGGGAATTGTGCGGTCCAATGATTGGCGGCAGGCTTTCCAGCAATCACGTACATATACCTATGTACCTGGTACATGGTATGTATCAGCGGGGTATCGGAGTTTTCGAACGAATGCACGTGTGAAAAGACCTATCATCGTGAATCAGGCACCGCGGGAAGCTAGACGATAGGTACACATTACAGAAGATTCGCTTTACGTTGTGTTGTATAACATTGGTCGGTTACACGTTTTCACAATGCATCTTCACTCACTTCGTGCGAGCAAAAGAAATCCATAGGTCCGTAATCATATTAGCATCCTATTATGCCTGTCCAGTGTCTACGAATATTTCTACGAGACAATTGGCGTGTATGTACTCCGTAGGTAGTTAGTTATTCAACCCATTTTCACTGCGATGGCGGCTGGCGGCTCATTACTTGCATCTTATACCCAAACCCGTATGTACCACATCCAAGCAACCGTGCCCACACGCTGCTCTACTAAAAATTTCCCCATCACGGCATCACCCCTCGCAACTCCATGACGCCTTCTCGTCGCCCCTAGCAATGGCATCATCGATAATTGCAGCAACCTCGAACAATGCCCTGGCGTACCATCGCCACCTGCCGATACGTGAATAAGCATATCCAAGCCCAAGCGCCATGCATGCGCCGCGTGGATCTCAGATTTCCCTGGAATGCAGCAACAAACCCCCCCAAAAAAAACCAGGACCCATCCTCTCGATGGGGCCCGATCCCCAATGCTGCAAAGTCAAAACATGTCGCGATCGAACAATTCTTTCGCGGGGAGGACTCTATTGATCTATCCCGCGGTAATGGAGCCGTTGGTCCGATCAATGATGGCCACCTACTCCGTACATATGTACATACCTACTTTTGTGACGACGACGATGGACGGGTCGAATGAGACCTTGCTTGCATCTCCGTGGGAGAAATAAACCACGGAAAGGGAAGATACATACTCCGTAGAAGGGGGGGGGCGTGTAAAGAGAGGAGGTTATACTCCGTACTCCGTAGTACCTAATGTAGGTAAGTTCCGAAACGGTCCCCTGTTGAACCCCCCCCCTCGGAGGCACTGGTCCCGTGACTGCGCAGAGCTCGGCGCAGCGCTCGGAGTTCCTGGGGTTCCTGAACGAGCCCGGAGGCTGCGGGTATTTGGGCGGGCGGAAAACCAAGTTGACGAACCGACGAGGCGGCAGCACGCCGCAGCAGCCAGCAGGGAAGCTGTTTGAGTTTTTGACAGGGCCGCCGCCCAGAATCTGCACAAGAGCCGTTCCGGCGTATGTATATGTACCTAGGTACTTCGTAAGGCCTCAATGGCACGGTATGTACGGAGTACATACATACTTAGAACAGTTTCTTTGCTTTTTTCTTTGATCTTTTTTTTGTTCCTTGTTGGGTTGTTTGTTCGTTTCCATATGGGATATGTATCTACCTATCACACATCGGTTGTTTTGGTTCGCATGGACCTCATATGGGGGTAGCACTCGATGCCCGATGCATACTCCGTACCTACCTACCTGCCGGACAAGAGTTTCTTTTTTTTTGTATCATCGCGAACGCGATATAGTGGAACGGTTCTTTCTTGTCTCGTTTTTTTTTGATGTTCAACTTTGACGTAACAAGACAGTGCCTATTGCCCTTCGGCGAAGCTATCATTCCCACTCTGATAGGTAGGGTATGACCTTCACCAAAACCAAAACCAACTGATGGATGAATCCCGTCGCTGAAGCCTGAACACCACTTTTAGAATTTTCCCACCAAAGCTGAAGCTGATCAGTGATGGGGGAACTGCCGCGCCGGCAAAGCATCATTCCCACTCTGATGCTTCGCCAACTTGATGGAAGGTAGGTTCCCCTCGCTGAAGCCCGAATCCCACTTCCTGGACTTCACCGAACCTGATGGGAACTGCCGACGGAGCAACAACTCCAACGCTGAGTCTGAATTCGACCAACATGAACTCTAAACCCAAAGCATGAGAACATGTACCCAATCGCTTCCCAATCTGCCAGGTATACAAGGCTAAGGAAAAAATCTACAGCAAAAAAAAAAACGGACATCTCCATACCTTAGGTACCTACTCCGCACGAAGAGGTACCTAGGGCGATCCTAAAAAGCGGACCTCTGTTCAATGTTCGTCCTTTTTTCCTTCTGTCTCTCCCGTGGGCTGTGGCCCGTGACCCGTGGACCGTTCACCTTGATGAGGGCCTCAATTGAGGCCAAGCCGCGCTTTTACCCACAAGGAATGAGTCTAAGTCAATTGGGCATTATGCATGCACGCTTCACGCATTGAGAAAGTGTACGGAGTAAATGCTGGTGGAGACTTGCATGTGTGTACAAACTCACCCCTGCGGGCTGTCTCAGCCGCAGGAGTACATATGTATCAAGGTGATTTAGGGAATGGAAAGAAGAAGGAAGAGAAAATGATGGGAGAAGAGTGAGGCAATAGACGCGGGGTTGAGAAGATCATCACGTTGCATGCACGTTGTAGCTGAAGTTGTGTGGTAAATTGTTTCTTTTTAGCCTGTGACTGTCTATTTAGGTACCTACAGTTACTCCGTACTTGGCTTAGCCAACCACTCTCGTCGGAGCTTACTCCGGATACGGTACCCATGGTCCCATGGTGATGTGAAAACCCAAATTCCCATTCCGTCGCAGATCTGTTCATATGCTGTGTACATGACATGTGTGGTGATGTATAGGGAATGATATTAGAGGCAAGAAGAACTTTTTGCTCTTTTTGCAGATGTTCCGACTCTTGTTCATACATGAAGAAAAAAATAATGGTATCATAAAAAGAAAATGTAGCCTCTGTCTCCCCACCAAGTGATACAACGCCGATGCTATGCCCACGCTGTAAAGAATTGAAATATCGCTGCACAAAAGAGATGTAGTCGCGAAAAGAGGCGAGCCTCTAGTATACTGATATAGCGGATATCAGGCTATGTGATGCTGGTCGCGAAACATAAAAGTCGGATCCTTGCAACATCTCATGATCCGTTGTGTGCGACTTGACGTCTTTATGTGTGTACTGCGGCGAATGTTCTGTGGCGATAGGCAGCGGGGGCATATCTTCATCGGAGGACTCTTCCGAATCGTGGTCGAGGCACAGCTCAGGCGGTGAATTGGCATGCGAAGGTGTTCGCACGAGCTCAAGCTGTGCGTAGTCTTCCTGGAGATCGTCGTCGTCCTCATCATCGCTCATCATGTCGACTTCTTTGGTGCAGACAGCGATTTGCGTGTGGCTTGGTGCTGGTGTTTGCCGTTGACTAGTCGGGAGGGTAGATGCAGATATGGGTACAGAAGCTGTGGTGGATGTGGCAACGGGCTTGATCATTTGAACAGAGTCTTCGTCGTCCACGTCAGAATCGGGTTCTGAGCCGGAATCCGAAGCCGAATCATAATCCTCATCGACTTGCTCGACGATTTTGTCGGCCCATTGTACATGGCGTTCGTTTGGCGAGCCGGGTCCGCGAACAGACTGATTGAACCACCGCTCCTGCTCGCGCTCAGCATCGACAAGCTCGACCATCAGCGAGTCGAGTAGATTGGCGTGGCCGACGAGGAATCGTAGGCGGTGATCTGGTTGGGCGGCCTCGTGGGCGAGCTTGGCTCGGGCCTTGTGAGCCAGGTAATAGGTCTGGGTGATGGACATGCTCTTCTTAGACTTGGAAGTAACTCGATTGTAAGTAGAGGATGGAGATGCCGAAATGTAGTGGTGTGGTGGTGTTGCTTTGGTCGTTGATGTTGATGTCGTCGACATGATTTCTGACAGGAATAGTGTCCCTTTTCAATAAAATGGAGCCACCGGCAGCTAATATTTGTATGTCGCTGTTCGATCTCTTGTGTACTTTTTTCTCTTTCTCTTTTTCCTTGTCGCTCTGCTCCTCTTTTGTTGCTCACAAAATTGCGACGCTAGTGTGGATCGTGAGTGAGTCAAAGAACCCGATTTGCGGGTAGCGTGCAGGGATGACAGAAGTAGTGCGACGGCCCAATGCAAACTGAGCAAGAGAAGTAGACGGTGGTGACTGGTGAGAGCAGGGAAGCAAGTTATGTTGCTTGTACGGAGTAATTTGCAAAGTGTAAGTGTGAGTAGGTATGAGTGTTTGAGGCTATACCGCGAACGTGCAATGCTCAATGCTTGAATGCTATGCTGTACGTGTGAATGACGATGCTTGGAGATGCGGCGGACTCATTTTTTACAATTTCGCGGGAGGGGAGGCACGATAGTTATTCACCTCGATCTGGACAGAGCCAGCCAGTCTAGCAATAGCAGTACCCGCAGCCCGAAAGCAACGGGGATCAACGACGACGCCGATCAACGCCGATGCACCGATGAGCAAAGCCGATGACAACGATGCGAACAAGTGGCATACCTAGGTACACCAGCCGCACACGCGCAGCGGCTGGTATGGACGCGGAGTTTGCGTGGGATGCGGCCCCGAGCGAGCAGTGAGCACGACAGCGACCCGGAAATTTAGCAAGAAGTCACAGGAAGCCACGGGAACCGGGGATGGGGGCGTGTGGGGGAGGAAAAGGGGGTGCAGCATCTGCCTAGTGAGCGGGGCAACCTGACTGGTAGGAAGATTTAACTGGTGGGCCCTCCGCCGAGGTGGGTAAGCGAATCGATCACGGTGGGGCTCCGTCTGGTCGCTGTGGAGGCTTGGCGGCTTAGGCGACGACGGGTCCAGCGCCCGCCTCGTGAGGAAGGCGCCGGGACGCGCTTCAAGCTTGCGCCAAGGACAACGCCGCGCAGCAACCGCTGACAAACTCGGAGCTCCGACACTTTCCAGTCAACGGCTTCGGCAGCAAACGCGTCCACGCTGTCTCCAGATTCCAGAAGCTTGGTCGGACGGTACGTACCTACGGAGTAGTCCACAAAGCTATTATGTATGTACATTCATGCGCGTGTTCCATTCGAACGCCCGGCTCTTGTTCCAGGGGCGACGCCCCTTCTACATTTGTCATATCGAGTCCATCGCGCGCTTCGCACTTCGCCATTCTCCTCGCCCTTGTTCTCAGCACAAGCTAGGTATGTCTGTACAAGCTACCCACGTTGTGTAGGTAAGTACCGTAAGTCCCCCGGCACGCCGGGACGGGACCAGACGGACTCCTAGAAGCTGTAAACCAAGTATGTACATACATAAACCGGGGTTTGACTGTATGTACATACATAAGGCGGACTATGCGGGTGACCCGAATTGCGAGCACAAAATCGCAGCCATGCTCCTCGTTCGGCAACCGGCTGCAGAAGGGACACCGCGGCAAGCAAGGGGGCGTTGCACAACTTCACGGGCCGTCCTCAGGTATTTGGTTCGTTGGTCTGCTTGGCATCATCCAAGCCCGCGTCAACGACTCCCGCAGGCTATCGCAGACTGGCCGTCTTCCCGAACTTGGCAGCGTCAGACGTGGCTTGCGGCGTGGTCTATAGGTACAAATTCACATGCCCTTCTGCCTGGCATCGCCTTTGTTTGTCATACGGTGTCCATGACCTTGACTCCGTGGCCTCTGAGTCATCAGTTCCGCGGGCCGGTTTCTCCATACAATATGCCTTGAGATGCAAGCCACCATTTGTGTATACACGCGCACGATTGGAAAGCAAGTCCACGAGGTCAACTGCCACCCGTTGTCCCTGCCAAGAAAGGGTGGCATTCTGGCACTTTGTATTTACACTTTACTTTGTATGACACGCATACAACGTAGCACCCAAGCTTGTCATCAATTCTCGACGAGCGTTCACTACAATACCGTTTGTTCGTTCAGTTTCATGTATTCAGTTTCAGGCTTCCTTCTTTGAGTACATATCCGAAAAGTGTTGCATGATTTTGCGTTTACCTTGTCATTCTATGGATTCTTTAAATCAAAAAAGCCCCGTTACTCTCTTTGTGCATTTTCTCACAGACCAGATAAATCAAGCTCCCATCGGGTCGGCCTTTTCGCGCATACTCCGTCCACCGACCCACGTGCGGATAGGTACCTAGGTACCTAGGTAGGCACTCCGTAAGTTACCGCAACATAACTTAACTGGTCTTGGATCCCGAATCTCGACGGCTTCAAGTCCGTGTGCACAAGATCGATCAATCAAGAAGAAAAGATGGCACCGCATTGGCCCCTACGGACAATAGATGGGTCAATCACCCGGATTGGTGATCAAGCACGTGGAAGGCGAAGGACACGTATCGATCTTCATGTAAGCAATTCTATCTACCTACCCAGTCATTACAAGAAAACGAACCTCTTGACAAATCATACAAAAGAATCGATTAAGAAAAGAGATCCAACGGGGACAGCTGGAAACGCCAACTGCGATGTGCAATGGAACACTCCATGAAGGACTGGATAGAGTACCTATGTAATACTCCGTATAACAACCACGTCTTGGCAATCAGAATCCATCTACACCAGCCATACCCGCAGCCTCACCAACCTCCCAGTGATTCCAACACGATGTCCTCGCTGCTACACTCCCCTCCCCTCTCCTCCCACCGGGAACGAAGCTCAATAGTCGACGTCCCAACTGACTAGCTTCCACGCCCACCATCCGTGCCCTCGCCGCCTTCACTTCACCCTTCTTGCCGCTCCTCCCGCGTCACCGCCTCAACCCCAACAGCGGAAATAAACTTTTTCTCTGTTGCCGCCTTTGCTAGGTAGGTAGGTATGCATGAAGACGCACATTTGTAATTTTTTTCTTTCTCCTCCCTTGTTCTCTGCTCCATCTTCTCCACCTGGCGCTGGCTTCCCGGACTGTGGACACAACCCCCGGCTACGATACGATACGAAATCCTCAGAAGCCTGGTGGAGACAAGGGAAGGGCCCGGCTTGGACCGCGCCGCCGCGGACGACGACAACGACCCGACAATATGGGTCGTTGCGAGCTCGGGAAATATACATACATATGTACACGTAACATACCTCCTAACTTGTGTACCGATCACCGAATCGGCCCGGAGATATATACGGAGTACAGTAATGGAGCAACGCTGCACGGAGAACAATCAGCTATAGATACCTAAGCTGGGGAATTAACCAATTTGTTCCCGCTATCCAGCCGCTGACACCATCAATGGCTTTCTTCTTGAGGACCCCTCCCTCGACTATTAGCCTCGTCTTGATGCTAGGAAGAACCCTTTTTTTTGGGGCAAGAAAGGGAAAAAAAAAAGAAGAAAAAAGGCAATGACGTCTTTGAGACCCTGAGAAAAGGAACAAAAAGAGAGTACATACCGCGGGTGGATATGACGTGGATGGTATGACGTAGATTGTGGGCTTGTGTCGCGATGGCAGAAAAGAAAGTGTCGTGTCCGACGCACGGAGGACGATCTTTGCACAGGACAGGCACAGACAGGGTGGAGTGGAGGAAGGTTTGGCATGGATGGCTGTGCTGTGTAGATTGCTGAGCTATCTGCACGATTGGGTGCCGTCACCGTTGGGGAAGCCATCGTCGTGGAGTATCACCAAGTATTTGATGGGCGTACTCGGTTGGTGCAGTCTGACGGGGAGGATAATGATGGAGACGTGTTAGAGCTAGCACTGAGCAGGTAAAGTGATCGTGGCTAAAGGTACTCCGTACATTTACATTGTTGACATGATGAAGATTAATGAATGAAGATTAATGGCCTACCTACCTAATGTATATGCCTAGAGATGAAGGCAGAGTCAATGTTATTCTTTACCCTACCACAGAGTCCTCGAGGACCAATCTCATGCCAAAACTGCAAAACTCATTCACCAAAATTCTCTCCGACGCAGTATCTCTTGTCGTGTTCCTCCTAGACGTCCAGAGCTCACGCAGTACATGCGTCAGTGTCAAGGACGTCATTAACAATAGATAGAGATATGTATGAGTTGTGGCATTGAGGCATGCTGTCGAGATATGAGTGGCTCATCTATTGCTATGCCTTTATATTCCCGAGTTTGCCCCAAAAGGTAGAGCCTAGCTTCGTTTCAACGTCCTCCGCGTCCTTCGCCCCTATTCTCCTACCAAGTTCCCTGCGCCCACATCACTCCGTCCGCAGCTTCAACTTTGTGCGCTTCCGCTTCCCACCCACCTCCCTATTCTCCTCAACCTCCAACAACGCCTCCCTCTTCTTCTCGCTCACCACCTTGAGCGCATCACGAAGCACCCTCGTCTCCAGATTAACACCTTCCTCCTCCCAAGCATCCATCTGTCTCCCCACGCGGCGTTCAATAGCCAGCACGAGCTCCACGTCTCGCTGCCCAACAAACGTGGCAGACTCTCCCTTGCGGCCCGCACGAGCGGTACGACCAACTCTGTGGATGTAATCGTCCGGGTCTCGCGGAATATCGTAGTTGACCACCAGGCCCACGGCGGGAATATCCAGACCACGAGCCGCGACATCCGTTGCGACCAAGATACGCGCAGCGGAGGCACGGAACCGCGCTAGATTGTCGATTCGTTGTCTCTGTGGTAATTTCGAGTGCAGTGATGTAACGCGGTGATCTAGAAGACGCAGAAGATGGTGGAGGTAGTCGGCTGTGGATGTACGGTTGCAGAAGATGATGGTGGTCTTGTCCTTGTTGGCCTCTGTGAGGAGAAAGACGTGGAGGTAATGCTCTTTGTGCGTGATTGGGATTTGAATGTGCGTTTGGTGGAGCGTAGTGGGAATGGCGAGCATTTGTGTGTCGACTTCGCATACGAAAACGGGCTGCTTGCCTGGTGTCTGCGGCATGTCCTTCAAAGACCGAACTTCGGGTGTGATTGTTGCCGTGAACAGGAGCGTTTGTCTATTCGCAGCCGGTGGCAGCACCGAGAGGCATTCCTCGACATCGGGAAGCATGCTACCAGGACCAGCAGCGTGGAGCAGCCGATCAGCTTCGTCGAGTACAACGAACCGGACCCGTCGTAGGCCGCATATTGTGTCTTCTCCCGAGGTTCGAATGTGGTCTGCCAGTCGGCCAGGCGTTGCAATCACTACATGTGGTCGCTGTGCCAGGGCTATGGCCTGGGGTCGCATGTCAGAACCTCCCGTGACCAGAATGACTTTCAAGCTCTGAGGTGACGAAATCGCCTTGAACTGCTCATAGATCTGTAGCGCGAGTTCTCTCGTCGGCGTGAGAACGACACCAAAGATAGCACTGGGATCCTCGGCCCATTTTTGCAGTATAGGAACGGCGAAAGCGACTGTCTTTCCGGAGCCCGTTCTGCTGCCTCCGATGCAGTCTCTCCCCTTCAGAATTTCAGGTATACAGCCCTTTTGGATGCCCGTCGGTCGTTTGATAGCCATATTGGCAAGAGATTGTACGAGCCATGGGCGAACCTGCAGAGACGAGAAACTAGTATTTGGGTCTGTGGGCGCGAGGATCCGATTCTGCGGTTGCACGTCTATCTGCGGCCTTTTTAGGCCGTCTGCTGCGCCATCTGCGGCTCGCCTCACCCGAGAGGGGGCCTTGATGGTTGATAAAATGGCCTGCAGGTGCTCTTGGTCGCTTTCGCTCTCGTTTTCGTCGTTCGCATCACCTGCGTCGTTGGTATCTGACGAGGCGTGGCTGACTGGAGGGGATGTGCGGCGTCTTTTTCTCGAAGCTGGACTGTCCAGGTAATCAGACTCCGCGGAGGACTCTACGTCAGAGACGTGATCAGCCGCATCTGGCGTGGCGACTGATTTCTTTGCTGAAGAGGATCGCATGTCGCTCGGTTTGCGGCGCAGATCGTACGTGGACTGCAAGTAAATGTCGTCGAAGCTGACCTGCATGGAAAAAAAGTGAAGAAAAAAGTTTACTTCGTAGATGTCGATACATACTAAGTGGGGCGAATCCCGCTGCGCCGCTGCGGCGCCTGTCAGCGGCGCCTGTCAGCGGAGCCAGTCAGGCTGAGACCCTCGAGCGACGATGAGGTCCCCTCTTTTGATGTCGCGTGGACATTGATCATACGGAGTACATCTACATACATACATAGGTAGGTATGTAGGTATGTACTCCGTAGAGTACCTACAGAATACATATGTACATACTCTATATATGTACATACATGTATACCTATGATATATGCAGGTCAGCATGCGAAGCTAAAATCAAAGCATCGCTCTGTACTACATGTATAACGTGCATACGGAAAGGTACCTATCGACCCGTCATCGCTGGCGTTACCCTGACTGGAGGGCTGAAATAAACGCGCGCTTACACACAGCGGAAATGACTCGATGGCTTTGCGGCGGCATTGGCCAACGATTGATGAGCTGCGATGAAGCATGCTGCACGCGGCATTTGTGCTCCTGTGTCCACTGTCAGCAGTCCATCTATAGATTATGATTCCTAGTCGCGACTTCTTGAAGCATTAACGATAAATGTAACTGGATGAAACGTGCTACGGGTTGCTCAGAAAGGTGGTTATGTAACTTTATTTACTGAACACATTGTCGATGCAGCAGCGAACACGAATCCACTGAGAGCCAGGGTCGCTCCTCCGCTTGGCGTCAGCCGGATTTTGGGCGTGAGGATTAGGAGAGAAAGAGATGGTTACGCCAATCGTTCGAGTGAGCACGGGGCTGCGCATGCAGGCATCGCGATTGCGGCGCGGGTCGCAACAAGTAGCATCATCGCAGCCATCACCAGCACCATTTTTCTTTTATTCTAAGCAAACCCGAAGTACATAGACACCCGCCAAGACGCATGGGCCAAGGCTTGTCAGCCCAGCGGCAGCAGTGTACCAAGACAGATCTGGTCTCTACGATTACGGTTGTCCCGGTAGTCCCGGTACATATACTACATACATACCTAGGTAGGTAGGCAAGTAGCCAAGCGAAGGCGAGAGGAGGAAGGGGGTTGAGGTTTCAATGCATCTTGCATGCATCGGATCTGGCTGGACGGGGTTCGGACTCCGCATACCGCCCCGTCGATCCCGTTCCAGGCCGCCATGTCGCCCTCTTCGAGGCATGCATGCGAGACGAGTGACAATGCGTTAAAGTCTCTCAATGATCATCGGTGTCCCCTCTCCGGCCCGGGGAACGATGCGGACTGCAGAG
The DNA here is from genome assembly GCA_004016085.1 of Claviceps quebecensis. Taxonomy (NCBI): domain Eukaryota; kingdom Fungi; phylum Ascomycota; class Sordariomycetes; order Hypocreales; family Clavicipitaceae; genus Claviceps; species Claviceps quebecensis. Next base: position 33,454 of record QEQW01000180.1, read on the forward strand.
ATAGTCGAGCACGGCAGTGTGTCTGAAGCTGGCCCATGCATGGACAACAGGGACATGGAAGTGCAAGTCACGACGTACATAGACTTGGGACTGGGGAGGACAAAGAATGAGCAGAACGGGCAGGCGGGTCGACTTGTGCTTCACATTGACTCACGAGTCACTACAGAGCTTCCAGAGCGGAGGATGGAAAGGATGGATGTCGGGCTGCCAGACATCGTCGTCATTGTGTCGGACGCGTCGTGAGCTCGGTGCCCTCGGGCGTCGGGCTCGCCATGTGCGTCGGCGTACCTGAGGATGAGCCTCTCTCCAAGGGCATCGGGCGTAAACAATCCGAATCTCTGTGAATGGCTCCTTGAATGCCCTTCCGAATGCCTTCCGAACATCTCCGTCCTCCATCTTGTTGCCAAGACGGCTTATGGGCGGGTCGTGCCTGCCAGTCCAACTGCAAGTTCCAACTGGTTGTCAACTTGTCAGTTGTCATCCCCACCCAGGGTCCCAGGCTCCAGCTGCCAGTCCCGCCGCCAGTCCCGCCGCCAGTCCCGGCTCCAGCGAGAGAGCCTTCTCCCGCGCGACCCCACGCAGCCTGACGGGAACAATACCAACTCCAGACCAGTCCGCCAATTTGCACATTTCCATGGCCTCTCTGCTTCTTTGTCCCCCGCCTCATCCGGAGGCATTCTGGATCTGCCGCCGTCCTTGTTCGACACTTCCATAGCTTCTGCTTCCTTTTCTCTGTCACAACCTTCCAAACTGGACCCTTGTTCATAGTCGCGCTTGACTTTCCCGACGTCCGGCGTTCCACTTCCACTTCCGCTACTCGTGTCTCAGCCAACTACCTAACTCACTATCATCACCGCCGCGAAGCCTCTCTCGGTGCCGATTCTGGGCCCCGAGCTTTTCTGGCCCCTGCGCCAGCATTTCGACGTGCTGCGTTTCAAGACACGGATAGGAAATACTTAAGTCGACAACCGAACGGTCCTTCCTGGCTTCACTATAATCCGCCCCGAACCACTCGGCTAGCTGTCTATCGCCTCTCGCACGACTCCCTTTCGCAACAGCATCCGACGTGCCGGCATTTCGTCCACAGCCTATAACTACCCGACTACCTTGGCTACTCAGCATTGTAGCCATGACGGACACATCTACTTGCCAGCCGCAAGGCCCTGAGCCAGCGGCTCAGGACGTAAGTGCGGCACTTGAGGGCAAATTTTGTGCCAGCGCGGATACGCATTTAATCGGCGCAATAGGCTGACTTGTCTTCTTAACCAATAGCCAATACCCTCGACTGTTCCCTCAATAACACCTGCCCATACTCCGAGCGTCGTTCCCCAGATGTCTTCCCCAGCTCCGATACTACGGCCCGCTATACTGGGAGGCCGTTCCGGTGGTCGAACTCCCAGGCTTGGCTTGGCTATTCCTCTCTCTCCCAATGTGAAGGCTGTAGGTGGCCAGGCTCCTCAACCGGCTCCATCGAGACCGCCCCTTCCAAAGTTACATTTGGCCACCCCAATGGTCAGCCAAACCGCTTCCTACGAGCGTCATCCGAGGTCACAAGGCACCCAGCCCGGTCAATCGGCCGACGGCGGCAGCGAAAGTAGCACCGCTCACTCCAGATCTGGTAGTTTTGGGCCACTTGATGGTAAAGTTAGCAATCCTACCTCAGCTGGGTCGCAGTTCTCTGCCCTCTCCTTCGCCTCCCAGTTTGGTATACCGGTGACTCGTGCTCAGGGTACACCTGACCCTGTGTCTGCCGTTGGATCTTTGATTTCCGAAAGAAGTGAAGGCGGAGTGTCAATGGAACGGGATGGAAGCCTGCAGGGCTTGGAAGCTTTTGAAAGGCTCAACTTGGAAAAGGCCAGGAATGCGGATGTCGAAGAACTTGACGACGAAGGCTGGAGGATTGCTAGCATGGAGAAGAGGATAGTAGAATTGGGAAATCTGGGTGAAGGAGCCGGTGGCGCTGTCACAAAGTGTGTCCTCACCGGCGGTAAAACAGTCTTCGCACTCAAGGTAAGGACGACCCCTTTACTCCCTCTCCCTTGCCGACTGGATCGTAATCGTGACACTGCGCAATTTTTGATTTACTAACCCAGTATATTAGATCATCACTACCAATCCAGATCCAGATGTCAAGAAGCAGATCGTCCGAGAATTAGGCTTCAACAAGGAGTGCGCATCTGACCATATTTGTCGATATTACGGTGCTTTTGTGGATCCGTCCACGTCAACCATCTCCATCGCCATGGAGTTCTGTGAGGGCGGCTCTCTGGATAGTATTTACAAGGAAGTGAAGCGGTTAGGCGGTCGCACTGGAGAAAAGGTGTTGGGCAAAATTTCCGAAGGCGTGTTGCGCGGACTTACCTATCTCCATACGCGACGAATTATCCATCGCGACATCAAGCCTTCCAACATCCTGCTGTGCCGGGATGGAGCTGTCAAATTGTGCGACTTTGGCGTTTCCGGTGATTTTGGAACCAAGGGAGAGGCCAATACGTTCATCGGCACAAGCTACTACATGGCCCCCGAGCGAATCACGGGCAAGCCATACACCATTACCTCGGATGTTTGGTCGACGGGCGTAACGCTGCTCGAGGTGGCTCAGCACCGATTTCCTTTCCCTGCCGACGGCACCGAGATGCAGCCTCGCGCAGGTTTGATCGACTTGTTGACGTACATTGTCACTCAACCAATTCCACAACTCAAAGATGAACCCGACATGGATGTTATTTGGAGCGACAATTTCAAATATTTCATCGAGTGTTGGTGAGAACCACGAGTTTCCTAGATATCTCTCGCTCCGAGACACCGGCTCACTTTGCTGACTTTGTGACTCCTATAGTTTAGAGAAGGAGCCGAATCGTCGTGCTAGCCCTTGGAAAATGCTTGACCATCCTTGGATGGTTGAGATGCGAGCCAAGCGGGTCAACATGGTCAAGTACCTTTCCTTTGTTTGGGGTTGGGATGGTGCGCAGGCTGCAACATAAAGGCCTGGCCTGTCACCGTTCCTTGGAGACGCAACACGTCATCATATCTTTTTGCCGCGCAACATCAACGTCATATAATCGAGGAGCGGTACGTCGAACGGGGTTGGCTGGCACCCACGAATGATTTTCAGCGAAATGCGGCCATGCATTTAGTTGAGAATGCGAGACCCAAGCACGAAACCTTGAAGCGACGAATTTCGTATCCCATTCCATTTGCATTTTCTGTTTTCGTTCTGTTGTTTTTCTCACGATCATTTGCGAGCCAGGCATGGCGCCAAGAAACTTGAAAGAATCATGGCCAAAGCATATATCACATGTCTACGAAACGGTCATTCAAACGGAATTCTTGGTCCTACACTCAAGGAACACCATTGTTGATGCATCAAGTTGGGGGACTCTCATTGGCACAGATTTTCAATCACATCCCACAACTCCTCCCTTTTCCATTCCCCTCATTTCTTTTGTAGCCTTTCTTTCAACTGTTATTCTTGATTTATCGGTAATAGGTCATTATTGGTGGGTTGGATTTTTCATTTGACTTTGATCAAACCACTTTGTCACTTTTCCTTTTACACTCAGGATTTTTGAATTGTGAATAGGAGGGAAGCATGAAAGCCGCTGGATGGCAGGTGACGTTTGGAAGGACATCTGGGATGGTATTTGATCTCGGTAATATACATAGATGTTCATTCCAATATTTCAATCCAGAAGCAGCGCGCAGATGCACAACAGATGAGAAACTATCCACTCGCTTTCTCGTCGGGGTCCTCGCGGTCGCCCATGAGTTCTCTGAGTGCCACGGTAGCGTAGGCGCTACTTGCGAGCTGGAACTTGACTATGACGGCGAGTTTGGTTGGCTCGGGAGCAGCTGCTGATTTCTCCTCTGCAGTACTAACAGCAGCAAGAACAGCAGTAGTAGCAGCAGCAGCAGTAGTTGTAGTAGCACTTTCTTCTCCTTGGTGCTCAATCTTGGTCGTGCTGCTTGTGGCGTCTATCTCATCGTCTTGAGCGCTACTTGCCATCCTGGGCTTTTTGATGCCGGCCTCCCCCAGAGGACCCTCCTCGTTGCGAATGCTATCAAGGCGCTTTCGTTTCCCGTCGACTTCCTGGCCGCTGCTGGCCATTCCTTGGTGATGGTCCTGGCGATTCTTGATGACGTCCAAATCTGTCGGATGCATCTGCTCTGTTTCCTCCGCATACAGCCTGACTTCCACGCTAGGCTCGGACAAGAACTTCTGCATGAGCTTCCTGTACCTCCCGGGCAGGTTGAACTCCCTCCGCAGTCTCCGCATCTTGGTAGGGTCCAAACAGCCGTTTTCTTCACGGCCCATAAACTCTGTGTAGAAGGCTCCGATTTCGTTCTCCGGGTATACAACGTCGTGGCCCGGTGAGGGCAGCACGATGTCGTGGATGGTGTACTTTCCGGAGGAGGCTTCTTCGGCGGTGAGGGGCCGGGCACGGAGGGGGGCATCGTCGTCGCATTCTTCGAGGGGGTTGATGATTTCGTCGCCGTCTTGGTCACGGGTGATGTCCTCGGTGGGCGTGCTGGTGGCGGCGTTGGATGGCTGTGGGTGGGCGTCTGCCGCGTCGGGAGAAACGATGACGAGGTCCCCCTTTACTACGTTTGTGCCGTGTAGTGTGTAGCGGAGACTGGCTGCGTGGTTCCAGACGAGGGATTGGTATGCGTGGAGATACATGGATCGTAGGCCGCGAGTGATGTGGGTGATGGCGCCGGCAAAGTCCCGCGAGGAGGATTTGCCGGCTCGGGTGAGATGGCGGAGGACGCATGATTCTCCGGCGAACCGCCGCGGGATGAGCCGGGCGGCCCGGTCCAGGTCCTTGCCTGTTTGAAAGAGCATGCAGGCTTGGTGCCGGAGATAGTCGTCTCTCTTGGTGGGCTCGTCGGGCACGTGGCCGGCCTCGGCGCGGGCCGCTATTTCTGCGTCGTACTGCAGGAGGGCGTGGACGGCACCTTCAAAGTCGTCGCAGAGAATAAGCTTGCCGATCTGGTGGGTTCCGACGTCGTGAGTTCCAAAGCGCTGGTGGCCAAAGTAGTTGATCCAGCCGTGGGAAGCCATGTGCGCCATGGCGGATTCCACGTTGGTCTTCATCCGGGCGAGTCGTTCCAGGGGGGTGACAGATGGTGCCCCTGCGTCTTCGTCCGACATCTTACAGTTCTTGAGGGTGATGATGAACTCGTTTCCCATGAGCTGGCCCAGGTGAATCGGGTTCTCTGCGTACTCGTAGTCGCCCGTTGCGATGCCCCATAACTTGCCGTTCAGGCCAGCCATGGCCCTCTTGCGCTGGTGCCGCACCGAACAGCGCTGCGTCGTCGACGCTCGGCGATCCTTGGTGCCAGCATATCCAATGGCCTGTGGCTTGATGCGCAACAGTCGCGATATCTGGCTGACTGCGTCCATAGTGTCGCGATTGTCCTTGTAGAGCGTGAAGTGGACATATTGGCCCACGGGCTCATCATCGGACGGCCCACGACGCCCCCCGCCACGACTCTTCTTGGCATTCTTGCGCGGGGGGATGTAGCTGGCGACGATGGCGCCGTCCGGTCCCGTCGTGGTGTCGATGCGAGACTTGAAGATGCGGCGCACCTCTCCGTGAAGTTGGGCCCGCTTGGCTTTGTCGTCGAAAGGTTCCGAGGTAGCTGTCTTGGACAGCTCGCCAGTCGGGCCATTGCCGCCGTTGAAGAGCTGAACGAGATCCTGGGCAAACTTGGGACTGGAGAGGTCCTCGAGCGCGGTGACGTCCTCTGGTGCGATTTCTATGGCGCTGACTTCAACTTGAGGCTTCGTGGTCGGCGCATCTTTGTTTGGGAGCTCCGCCTTGGGCGCCTTTGACTCTCCCCGGGTCTGGGGAGACTGAGCCGGCTTCCCGTATCTCGCTGACATTTTAGCATGCGTTCTTCTTACTGTTGTCCTCTTTTTTATAGTTTACGAAATGTAAAATTACATATGCACAACTTCAGACTGCAAGATTCCAGCGCCGCCTCTTACCTTATTATCATTCTCGAGACCTATCGTGCGTAGGTGAATGACCGATCCGTTCTCTCCAATCTCATTGACTTGAAAGTCCGAGAACCTGCGATCCAGTGCCATTAGAAAACATTCAACAACGAGCATAATCGCCACTGATATTCAGCGTGCGAAGGTGGGGGGTAGCAAGTGAACTACCTCAACATACCGCACTCTCATGTCGCCAGTCCAGGAGCACGCCAAAGGCGTAGTCCGATGGGTGATTCCCAAGGACTTTGCATGGGATGCGCCCACACGCACGTTGTAGTGTTCTTGTTCGGCCATTGTCGCATTACTTGTCGGGAGATTGCCTGGTGGGAGCCTTGCTTTGCCAGGCACGTCGCAGGAGGATGTCTCTTTCACGAGATCCTCTTTCACAGCATGACAATCCGCGTAGGTTTTTTCTGATCAATTGGGGCTGGCAGAATTCGCGACCTAGAAAGTGATTCGCGAAGGGCAGGCGGTGAAAGCAAGTCGAGAAGTCGAGATGTACATACCTACATCTGCAGGTACTCCACTCCGTACCTAACATACACATGTACAATCAGGTACATACAGGTAGGAGACCAAGGAATGACGTTCCCGATCCACACCAGCTCCCATTCGCCGTTCGGCGACCCAACAAAGACCACAGCCAAACACCAAACGTCGCGACTCGCACCTCATCCCATCCCCCATCTCCCGACTTTCCGCCCACGCCAACCACACTTCGCCGTCGACTTTGTTCAATCGAGCAGGCACAAGCCGCCCGCAAATCCCATGGCCGACAAATCCAAGCCCGCCGGGGCTCCTGCGCCGCGCGCCTCGCCCCTAAAAACAGGCTACCTCGTGCTGTATAATTTCGCCTCAGCCGTGGCATGGAGCGTCGTGCTCGGCCGCACGATCGGGCTACTCTACTTGAAGGGTCCATCGGCCGTGTATGCCGGGGTTGGGGAGTGGACGAAGTGGACGCAGACAATGGCCTTGATGGAGGTCCTACACTCCCTACTAGGTGTGTATATGCATGCTGAATTGTGTCCATGCGTACTCATGTCTACGCGTCTTGCCCATCTACGCGTAAAATAACATCTACGTATATCTCTGTTGAGGGATTCACACAACTATCGTTCCATTCGTCACAGGATCGCTGACAAAAAATCACCCCCAGGAATCGTCCGCGCCCCCCTCGTCACAACCATCATGCAGGTGTCCTCGCGCCTCCTCCTCGTCTGGCCCATCGTCAACACATGGCCCTTTCTCGCCCTCTCGCCCTTCTACGCTTCCATGCTGCTTGCGTGGTCCGTCACAGAGGTCATTCGCTACTCGTACTTTGCGCTGTCGCTCGCCCAGATGCTGCCCCGTGTGCTGACGTGGGTGCGCTACACGACCTTTTATGTGCTCTATCCGCTGGGCATCACGAGCGAATGCATGCTGGTGTATGGGGCGACGGGGCCGGCGGGGCAGAGGAGTGGTTGGATTGGGGAGGGAGTTTTGTATGCCATTCTGGCAATCTATGTACCTGGTATGACTTCCCTTTCTACCTGAAATTGTCCGTTGTTGTCACTATTATGATTATCACATATGACTAACGCGCATCGCAGGCTCTTACGTCCTCTTCACGCACATGATGAAGCAGCGCAGAAAGGTTCTGCGCTCGCTCAAGGCGGAGAACAGCAAGTCTCGATGAACCTTGAGCGTTTGTTTGAGAAACGAGTTTTTCTTCCATTAATATAGATCTTCGTCTTTCGTTTGACTCTTTTTTCAAGCTAAAAAGGCTGGGCGGGTTGTAGCACACTGCTTAAGTGACAACTCCACAAGACCTTGTGCAGCGGGGTTACCGAAAGAGTAACAGAAGATGTGGCATGAACTCTGGTACACTATAGCACCATAGACTTCTTGGACGAGTGGCTCTGACTGCCGGCGTGTTTTCAATGGGTCATTCAGACTTGAGTAGAAAGACTCGAGCGCGATCAAAGGTAAAAATAGGGCACGTTTCGAATGGGCGTCGCAACACGCCGTTCTAGTACCCCAGACGTACATATGTGCCAGGTCTGCCATTGTTGCTACATTACTGTGTGGATTTCACCGTTACAGATGCACTGCTGCCTCCACATGTACAACCGCCATTATCGCCTCACGACAAGAACACACTTCAGGCATTATACATGGTTGCTCATCGCACAGCACAGCCCATAGACTCAACTGGATTAGAAATACGATCATGACTCCCGCTCCCCTCCCGTGAAGTATCATACGCTACTTCTCGTCATCCTGCCCGTCCTGCCCTTGCACCTTCTGTACCTCCTCCGCGCTCGTCTCGTACCACTCATTCCGTGACCACTGGGCAATCAAGCCCGCGGCGTCGTGTGCCAGCTTCTCGTACGCAGGGTTCTCCTTTTCCTCAAACATGGCTATCGTTTGCAACATCATCATCATCATGACATGACAGCGCGTTAGCAAGGTGTCTTGTGAAAGAAGAAGATACGGAACAAACACGGAGGACCAAAAAAAAAGGGGGGAAGAAGAGCCCCCTCCCTCCCTCCCCCAAATAAAAAAAAAGAAAGAAAGAAAGACAGAAAGAAAGAAAGAAGAGAAAGCCAAGAACAGGGGGGCAAAAAATACCCATATGTGCCAACGTCTCATCCGTAGCCGCATCATTCACAGCCTCCATCCACTCCCCCGCAGCCATCGTACTCGGCAAATTGCAAAACGTCCTATTCCTGCCCAGCACAGTACCAACCATGCTCACCCTCTTCGAAGCAGCCGCCTTCCCCAGCCGGGTATACAGATTCGCGAATCCCACCCCCAGATCCTCATGGAGCTTCACCATGCACCCAACGCGCTTCTTCAGCTCCTCCGCACGCGCAAGACACCCCACAAACTCGAGATGCGACGACGCCCACGAGAAGCCCTCGGTGATTTGCTCGCGGTTCATCCACGCGGCGGCACCGCTCGCGGCGACTGCGCCCGCTGCGCCCGCATACAAAGCTACCTTGCCCCAGGTGCCCCAGCCGCCTGCCGCGGCTGCTGCTGGTCCAGACGACGGAGCGGCCACAGCTGTCACGTTGTTGTTGTTGTTGTTGCTGCTGCTGCCGGGCCCCCAGAGCGCGGACTTGAGACCACTGAGCTGTGAGAGCGCGGCGGAGGCGTTTTGGTAGTGGCCCTCGGCGCCGTGGGCGACTACACCGGGGGAGATGCCTAGGTAGGGGGTGTCGAATGCCAGGACGCCTTGAACGTATGGGAACATGAGGCCGCTGAAGATGGGCCTGTCGTTCTTTTCGATTCCGTCTTCTGAGTAGATTGGCTTTTCGGACGCCAGGGCTATGACTAGCTCTGCGGCGACGATGCCGCCCATGGAGTGGCCGATGAGGATGGTGCGTACTGAGGGATCAACGGTTGGGGAGGGGGCGCTGGAGGCTACTTCCATGTCGATGACTTTTTCTTCTAGCCTGTTTCGATTTGATTTTTTTTTTCGATTTTTTCCGGCATAGTCAGTATGTACGATCAAGTGTTGAATCATGTTTCTTTCTTTTTCTTTTTCCCTCGTTTGTTTTAGGGGGGGGGGGGGGTTAACCAAAAAAAA
>QEQW01000181.1:0-42961 GCA_004016085.1 Claviceps quebecensis
AGACATACCAGTAATTAAGAAATTCTTTGAACGGATCGTTAAGTAATATAGGACTTCACTAAGCTAACGGGTACAATAGCTCATTAAAGATTTTGAAGGCAGCCGATTACTTGGAATCGGCTGCCTTTTCTAAACGGGCAGTAGAGTTTGGTATTAGCCAGAGGGTAACTTCGATTAAAATCAAATTATCCATTGTATCTTTCCTGGGTAACAGATTATGCTAATAGATAAAAATGCGTGGAAAGTGAGGGGTGGGTATGCCATATTTCTCACTCTAGTTTAATACATGATGTATAACAAATACAGACAAGAGGAGAATCAACATGCAATCCGAATTATCTATGATGCGATTAGAAACAGAGCGTCTAATCATTCGCCCTTACATCGAAAGTGATTTGATGGAATCGTTTGAGCTGATGCAAAACCCAGAGTTGTTCACTTATATGCATATGGGAGTTTTATCGTTCGAAGAATATAAAGGACTATTCAAGTGGCTGATCGACAGTTACAATACGCCCTTTAACATGCCATTTAAATACTCCTTTGCGATTCGGACCAAAGCAACAGACGCTTTCATCGGCTGGTGTGGTGTGGGCGTACTTGATTTAAGTGCTCCTGATAAAGAACTGTATTATTTGATTGGCCGAGACTATTGGGGGAATGGTTATGCAACTGAAGCAGCATCCGCGTTGACAGCCTATGCCTTTAATGTTATTGGATTAGACAAATTGTTCGCTAAGGCCAATTCACAGAACACTGCGTCAATAGGAGTCTTTAAGAAACTAGGCTTTGTATTTGAACGCGAACTTATGGGTTTGACAGGTGATTACGAGGAATGTAACGGTGAGTTATTGCATGTTCTCACAAAGGAAAGATTTCGCAAACAGGCAGAAATATGATTGGAGTAATGTCCATCCTGTAAGGGATGGATTTTTTATAAACTTGCCTTGAGAACGGATCATTCCGCACTACATAAGACGGCTCAATGAAATCATTTGAAGACAGCCTGTGAATAAGACGTTATGTGAAAAACATGCAACGATAAAATCTAATTATGAGGAAGAAAATTTATGAAGGCTAGTAAACCCCTAAAGAGAAAATCCTTCGGTTTTATCGTACAAACTGATCAGATGGGAAGAAAGAAATTATTAGTTTACTCGAATGAGCCAGGTGTACATTTTAGGTTACCTGGTGGACATATTGAGCCTGGAGAAACGGCTGAAGAGGCTTTATATAGAGAGATGTTGGAAGAGTCTGGGTTGACTTATTTACTGATGACGAAGAAACTCGGAGTTCAATATTATTACAAGGCATTTATAGATTCAAATGTGGAACGACATGATTTTCTTGTTGTACCAGATAGAAAACTTCCAGAAGAGTGGGAATATATTGGTACAGGAGATGGAGGGGATCAAGGGAGCAAATTTAAATACCAGTGGATTACTAAAGATGAAATTCATTTAGTAGATGAAGAATTTAGAAGAGATATTATAAAGAGCTACTTAGAAGAGCTATTCAGCTAACTCGAAAGAAGCATGCCTATCACATAACATCATATCTACGCTGCGTCGCTTGGGGGAGCCGGAGGCTGGGAGATGGGAAACTCTCCACTTCGCCCTAGCGATTCTCACATTATGATTGTCTAAGGGCAAAATATCAAAGGATATCTACCTTTTTCAAATTGTTTTACTCTTGGCAATGAAGTTTGGACTAATTTACGAGTAACCATCTTAAGCTAAGCTAATAAGTTCTGAGGATGAATCCGTTAAGCGATATCCGCACCTTTACTCCATTATTTGCCGTGACTGCATAGGAACCCTAAACATAGTTTATTAGCATAAAGAGAGGGAAGGAGTGGGGCGAAAATGGTCCGATCAAATGTCAAAGTATTCAAACATCGAGTTGGAAAAAATCAATTCATCGTCGTGAAAATCTTCCAGTCATCAACTGCGAAGGCAGCGGGAGGAAACGCGCTGGCAAGCAACGCTGCGAACGTTCGAATTTCAAAATCTCATAAAAGATAATACTGGTCTGATTCACCCCTTTATTTATTGAAAGGAGGTGATATGTATGTTCAAACATTCAGCTAAACGTAAAAATAGTGTTCGTGTTACTCAAGTCGCTAAAGCAAAAGCAGGTGGAAATGCACTTGCAATTAACCTGGCGAACGTTAGTATCAAAAACAAGAAGAAACACTGGTAAGATGAAAGGGCTGGGACTTGTTTCCCAGCCCTTTGTTTTCGTTTTTAGGGAGAGCATACTCAGCTTTTTATAAATCAAGGGCTTTTTCTTTGCAGCAATGGAGGCTACGATATCGGTGGCATTATTTAAACCGTTGGCTTTTAAATGCTTCTGGACTAGGGATATTGCCAATGGCTAGCTTTAATACTGGGATAGAACTAACTTCCCAATATATTTGAAACTAGTGAAAGGCACAAACAAAGCAGTTTGAACTTACATATAGTAATATCACTTTTCAAAAGGGAGGGGATTAGAATGACAATCGATAAATTATTATTTTTAAATCTCTTTTTGAAAAGCTACCAATCCAATGTGTACCCCATTTAAGACCATTGGAAAAATATTTGCTCCAACCTGACCCAGCCTGTACTTCTCCAATCAAACTGGGATATTGCAATAGAGGTGGTGAATCTTATGCTGACAGAAAGACAAAAGCTCGCCAAAGGCACACCATTTGAAACATGGCTTCATTTGTTCCATGGCGAACTCCCCGGTCAGACCGTTATGATCGTGGCTGGCATCCACGGCAAGGAAGTGGGTAGTATTCGTGCGGCACAGCAACTGGTCAAGCAGTTGAGAAACCAAGAGTTGACAATCAATTGTGGGACTCTGATTGTAGTCCCTGTTGCAAACCAACCTGCTTTCAAGAAAAGAGTCCGGGGCACGCCGGATCTGAACCGTACATTTCCACGCGGGCAGAGTGGAAAAGCAACCCAGGAGATGTCCCGTGCTTTGTTTAGTATCATGCAAAACTATAAACCAGCCTGGTATCTGGATCTTCATGAAGCAAATGGTTTATCATCGAAAAGCAAAGACGTACTAGGTCAGACGTTAATCACGAACCCAGGAAACATTTCTGTTCCCATTGTCCGGAAGATTATCAAACAAATGAACGAGATTGTTAATCGTCCTTCCCACCGGTTTCACATTCGGCTGCACAAACTTAAAGGATCTTCTCGTACCGCTGCGGCCGAGCTTATTCATGCCAATGCGGTAACAGTAGAAACTTGTTGGAGCCTTAAAATGAATACAAGGATTGAATACCACATGCAAGTGGTAAAGCACTTCATACGGGAAGCTGGTTTGATGAAATCTTGAACATGATTGATGGAGTTAATCGGATCACGAATCCAAGATACAATGAAGTCTATCAGTGAATCCATTACCAACGCGCTGAGGCTTCTGAGGATGTTAAAGCCGCTAATATTGTGGCTTTTTTTATTGTATTTAAGGATATATTGAAGCGACAATATAGATATCCGTACCAAGGCGCTAAGTTATTTCAGCCAGTCTTGGATCTTCTTGGAGCAAATGATTATGTAAGCGATGCCGTTATGGCAACGCTTTTTGATTGGGTGGATTTTAAAAAAACGATAGAAACCGGATGCAAGAATATAGCACATTAAATAATTGTATAATTTTAACAAGTTACATTTTTTTAATATTTCTATTGAAATTTACATTTCTGTAGTTTATAACTGATTGAGTAGGGTTGCGTGTCACTTGGCTCCTTGGGACACATCAAAATCTATTCTCACTTTTAAGGGAGGACTTTATGAACAACAGCACGAACAACATCAAGAAAAACCGAATCGTTAAAGTTTTAACTGGAGTCGGTCTGAGTCTCTCCATTGTTTTTTCCGGAAGCATACTGCTTCCAGCACAGCCGGTGCATGCTGCTACTTCGACCGCAAGTTCCATGGCGGATAGCGTAATAAAAACAGGCAAACAATTCCTAGGTGTTCGTTATCAGTTCGGTGCTCCAACTGGGCGAACGGATGAGTTCGATTGTTCTTCTTTCACTCAATATATCTTCAAGCAAAATGGCATCGATCTTCCCCGATCTTCGAGACAGCAGTCCAAAGTAGGTACGCCAGTTTCCAAAAATCAGCTGCAGCCGGGAGATTTAGTTTTTTCAGATACAAATCGGGATGGGGTTATTAATCACGTAAGTATTTATATGGGTAACGGACAATTGCTGCATACCTACCGGGTCGGCATAGGCGTTACGATTTCCAATTTTGCAGGAAGCGCTTGGGATCGAACCTTTGTGAGTGCACGCCGCGTCATTTCTAACAATGGACAAGCTTCTGCAGCATCTCTGCCTAACTAAATACAACCTCAAACTACTCAAGTTTCTCATGCGAAAATACAATAACATGTTTCCTGACATGGGAGAGCTTCCGATAGATCGGATTCAGAGAGCAAGGGGAGAATTCATTTACAAAAACAGAGCCTCGAATGAAGCTCACAGATGGTTAGAAACCCTGTCCTTTTTAAAGGAACAGGGTTTCTAACATTTCAAGTCTTAGATGAAACTGTGAGGCTAGCTCTTCATTGGATACAAATACATAAGCATGTTGTTTTTCTCGATCTGAACTCATCATGTTTGGAACCTTCCGATTCCTACAATCATATCCTACAGAGCGGCGTGGATGTCTCACATTAGATCATGCTTCATCCGAGGTAACTAATCCAATATATATCACGAAATGCACCGTGTTCGGTGCTTTTTTTGTTTTCTGGAACATAATCAAAAATTTCGGCGATAGGGGTTGTATTATTTTCCTTAAAGGGAAATTAGTCTATACAGCAGGGCTTTTTAATGAATATGCTCTTTGTATCTGGATCCCAACAAGGAGAAGAGGATATACATGACCATTGGAAAAATGAGGAAGTATAGGGAAATGATGCAGATCCCTGTCTTGCGTCCACATTTGCCTGAAACTGTCTGGATGACGGATTCAAGGATTTTACGGATGCTCAAAACCTATCCATCTGTCTTTATAAAGCCCGATCACGGGAGCGGTGGTAGCGGAATTATCCGTGTCAAGAGATTGGGAAGGGGATTTGAGGTTCGTTGCGGCTCAAGTCTGAAGATTGCGGGACCTTCCTCTGTCTTAAAAGCGATTCGCTCGTACCGGAAATCAAGGCATCGGTATCTAGTGCAGAAAGACCTGCGATTAGAGAAGTATCATGGGAAGATATTTGATATCCGCGTATACCTGCAGAAGCCAAATAGCAAATGGATCATTTCGGGTATAGCCGCCCGTGTTGCCGCCCCTCATAAATTTGTGACCAATTATCATAAAGGAGGGCATGCTGAACCTTTGCGAAGGGTCCTTATGAGTCTTTTTCAGAATAACCACTCCAAAGTGGACGCCTGTTTTCGTAAAATAGAACAACTATCCATTACCATTGCCGAAACGGTTAATAAATGGCATCCGATTCATGAATTAGGGGTTGATCTTGCCCTAGACAAGTACGGCCACATTTGGATCATTGAAGCGAATTCACATCCGGGCCATATGTTGTTTACTCAACTCTCCGATCGCACAATGATCAGAACCATTATGGAAAATAAACGATCCATGGGGGTCTAGGCTCCATATTGATTATTTATAAAGTGAAGGAGAAAAGTTTGAATGAAAAAAACAAAGGAGCTTAGAAACTTGATCAACTCCGGAAAACTGGAGTTTATCATGGAAGCCCATAATGGCCTGTCTGCCAAAATTGTCGAGGAGGCAGGATTTAAAGGAATTTGGGCTAGTGGATTATCCATCTCTGCAGCGATGGGGGTAAGAGACAATAACGAAGCTTCCTGGACCCAGGTTCTGGATGTTCTAGAATTTATGAGCGACGCGACGTCCATCCCAATTCTAATGGATGGGGATACGGGCTACGGAAATTTCAATAATGCAAGACGCCTGGTCAAAAAGCTAGAACAGCGGGATATTGCGGGGGTTTGTATCGAAGATAAGCAATTTCCCAAAATGAATTCTTTCTTAAACGGACAATTGCAGCCGATGGCCGATATCGAGGAATTTTGCGGTAAAATCAAGGCCATGAAAGATGCGCAAACCGACGACGATTTTATAGTTGTAGCCAGAGTGGAAGCCTTTATTACAGGGAGGGGACTTGGCGAAGCGCTGCGGCGGGCGGAAGCGTACCGGAAGGCAGGCGCCGACGCGGTTCTCATACACAGTAAAAGGCCGGACATCATGGAAATTGAGGCGTTCATGAAGGAATGGGCGGGAAGATTGCCCGTAGTTATCGTACCTACGAAGTATTATTTGACGCCAACCGACAAGCTTCGGGAGCTGGGGATTAGCCTTGTTATATGGGCGAACCATAATTTGCGATCATCCATTGAGGCCATGAAACAGGTATCCCGCAGAATTTATCAGGATGAGAGTCTTGTTCAAATCGAAAAAGATGTCGCATCGCTGGAAGAAGTATTCAGGCTTCAAGGAGCTGAAGAACTGGAAGCTGCGGAACAACGATATCTCCCGGCAACACAGTGCGACTCGAATGAGGAGATATAATGGACACGAAGATGTTTGGGGAAGAACTCCGAAAATTAGGGTTTACTTTTTTCAGCGGTGTACCTTGCTCCTACCTGAAAAATTTAATCAATTACTCCATCAACGAATTCGATTATGTCGCAGCAGCCAACGAAGGTGATGCGGTGGCCATCGCATCCGCGGCTTATATTGGGGGGCAGAAATCCGTTGTACTCATGCAAAACTCAGGGCTAACCAATGCAGTTTCACCGCTAACATCCCTTAACTACCCTTTTCGTATTCCTCTGCTTGGTTTTGTCAGCCTTCGCGGAGAGCCGGGTGTCCCAGATGAGCCTCAGCATGAACTTATGGGCATGATCACGACGCAGCTGCTGAAATTGATGAACGTGGAGTGGCAATATCTTTCCAACGATTTGGAAGAGGCCAAAAAACAACTGATTCAGGCGAATGAGCTAATTACCCGGAATCGACCATTCTTCTTTGTCGTCAAGAAAGGGACCTTTGACATGGAGCCTTTGAAAAAGCAACAGAACTCCATTCATTCAAATCAGATCGTACGGCATGCACATAAGGACAATCAGATTCCTGCGCGGCATGAGGCATTAGCTGTCATCGATTCGGTGAAAGACGGGGATACGATTCAGCTTGCAACCACAGGCAAAACTGGACGAGAATTGTATGAAATTGAAGATGCAAGCAATAATCTGTATATGGTTGGCTCCATGGGGTGCGTCAGTTCCTTCGGACTGGGTTTAGCCCTGAGTCAGCCTGGTAAGGATATTGTCGTGATTGATGGAGACGGTTCTCTATTGATGCGCATGGGGAGTCTTGCCACAAATGGGTACTACAGCCCCGACAATATGATTCATATTCTTCTCGATAATAACGCTCACGAATCAACTGGCGGGCAAAGCACGGTATCCCATAATGTTAATTTCGTAACCATTGCTGCTTCCTGCGGTTATACGAGGGCCATCCATGTCCACAACCTCGAAGAGCTGAAAGCCTGTTTACAAGAATGGAAAAAGACTAGAGGTCTTACTTTCCTTTATATGAAAATATCCATGCAATCCAAAGATCGACTTGCTCGCCCAAGCATAAAGCCTCATGAAGTAAAAGAACGTCTACAGCGATTTATCAAAAACGACCCTTTAACGATCAAGGAAGTGGATGGTTCATGAGTTCGATCGTAAAGAGAAACATTTTGCTTACTCCAGGTCCGGCAACGACTACAGATAGCGTGAAATGGTCACAGGTGGTTCCGGATATATGTCCCCGTGAAGCCGAGTTTGGCGAAATCATGGAGCATATTTCCACAGAGCTTACCTGTTTGGTTGCGGACCCGAGCCATTATCAGACCATATTATTTGGTGGGTCGGGCACTGCAGCCGTTGAATCGATGATCAGTTCCGTCCCTGGTAATGAAGCTGTAGTTATTGTTAATAATGGTGCTTATGGAAAACGGATGTGCGAAATCGCCGCGGTTTATGGAATCGATTATTTGGAATTTAAAAGTCCCTTCGACGATGCGATTCATTTGGCTGAGTTAGAGCGTTGCATTCAATCTTCCGGCCGAAAGATATCCCATCTTGCCGTCGTGCACCATGAGACGACGACCGGCCTTTTGAACAATGTGAAGGAACTTGGGGTATTATGCAAAAAGTATCATATCGACATGATGGTAGATGCCATGAGTTCATTTGCTGCCGTTCCGATTGACTTGAAGGAAATGAACATTTCCTTTTTGGCATCCAGTTCGAACAAGAATCTGCAGGGATTGCCCGGGGTTTCGTTCGTAATCGCTGAGAAAAGTAAGCTGGAGAGTTTGAAGGACAGGAAACCCAGAAGTTATTATTTGAATTTGTACGCCCAAAATCAATATTTTGAGGAACATGCGCAAATGCGGTTTACACCGCCGGTACAGACTCTGTATGCGCTTAGGCAGGCCATCGAGGAATTAAAGCATGAGGGTGTGGCAAAACGTTACGAAAGATACATGGCATCCTGGAAAACTTTAATCAGCGGTCTAAAAAGGCTGGATTTAACCTATATCGTCCCCGAAGCGCATCACTCCAAGATGATTACATCCATTCGTGAACCTTATACAGAGTTTGACTTCCAATCCATGCATGATTTTTTCTACAGCAAAGGTATTATGATTTATCCCGGCAAACTTGAGGGACTAAAGACGTTCCGAATAGCCAATATCGGGGACATTACGTCCAAGGATATCGAGTATTTTTTGGAATTGCTTGAAGATTTTCTGGATGGTATTTAAGTGAACAAGAGAAAGGTGGAGTCCAATGGGATCAGTAACAAAAAATAAATGGTTAAAATATTTGTTTTTGAAAAGGTATCCCCCCCTTGCTCCTTTCTTACCCGAAACGCGGAAGATGAGTCACCAATCCTTCTGGACACTTTTGGGAAAATACCGGCATGTCATTGTTAAACCAGTTTGGGGGAGCCGCGGACGTGGCGTCATTCAAGTCTCAGATTTGGGGAATGACAATTATGCCATCCATTACGAGCGTATGGAAACGGTGAAACAGGGAAGAGAGAATACCTATCGGTATATTAAAAGAATAATCAGGTCTGCCGCATATATGGTTCAACAGAGAATTGCTCGGCCGACCATAAATAATCGCCCCTTTGATATGAGAGTCATCGTTCAACGGAAAAAACATTCTTCTAGATGGGTAGTTACAGGAAAGGTAATCAAGGTGGCAGGTAAAGGGTATGTTGTGTCCAACAATACGCGGAGTCATGGACAACTGCTTAGGTTTAAGCCGGGCATCCAACGTTCTTCCATCGGACACTTGTCTATAGACGCATTAGAATACCAAATCGATAAGGTTTCGCTTCGTTCCGCGAAAAGATTAAACGCATTGTTCCCCGGACACCGAATTTATGGACTGGATATTGCAACCGATCCGTATGGGCGTGTTTCCATTATTGAAGCCAATCTTTATCCGGCAATGTCCCATTTCCTTAAACTGAAGGATGGGGTAACATATCGCCGAATACTCTCTTATAAAAGAAGTAAATATATGAACCATTAACACAACGGCGAAAAGTTGTTCAATCGTTTATAGAGGCTGCACGATAAGATGATGTAGCAACGCGGGAGGAGAGAACATGCGTAGAATTATTGCCGTTATCTTGCTAATCATCGGAGCGTGCCTTCTGATTTTGGATTACCGACAACAGCTAAACTCAAAGGAAGATACGCAGATTACTCATTCATCAGCAACAGCAAATTCGGTTGAAAAACGTACAATGGATGTATTTCACTTCACTCCCAGGATCAGTAGAGCGGAATTCCAACCTCAGAACGATCTCATTGGCACGCTTGAAATCCCAAAGTTGAAGGTTAAACTTCCGATCATTGAAGGCACGAGTGAAGGATGCTCACTAGATGGGGGATAATATTAAAAGCAGCTTAAAAGGCATATCTGAGCAGAGACGAAAGAAGAATCGACAGCGATAAGCTAATACCGCATAAGACGGAACAACAAAACTATAGCTGGCTGAATCCATTAAGCTCCCTCGAATTGATTCAGTTTCCTCACTCAGACTCATGAATTCGCAGGATTTCATCCTGTAGTTAAGTTGAGGAGAAGGATAATGAAGGAGCCGGAGGCTGGGAGATGGGAAACTTTCCACTCGTCCTAGCGATTCTCACTCCCATGTCTCAACGGGTCTTAGCCCTTTTATTCCTTCGTCACATTTGAACTAAGGGGTGGAGGCCGGTCTTTCTCCCAGCGCTATTCCGCGATAACTGACCGCACGAGCGACATGGGCTTCTTGGGCAATATCTACGCCGACAACCAGATGCGATGAGGAATGTTTTCAATGAGTTGATTTTGCTTGTCTTGAGCTTTAGAGGCGCAGCATAGTTCAAGAATCAATCGTGGTGAACCGTAACTTATAGAAATATAATGTAGAGAAGCCTGCGGCCATACTCTCCCCTCTTATTCCTCGAAATCGGTACCCATCGTTGTTTCTTTCCAATTCTCAATATCGTTAAGCATGTCACCCAATTTTGCGGTTGCTACCGCATATGCGTCTTTGCCCAGCAATAAACGTAATGGCGGATTAGGGAGCTCGGCAACTTGAATGACCGCTTCCGCCAGCTTCGCCGGATTTCCTATCTCCTGCCCGCTTGGCCGGTTGATCCTTGGCCCGACCGTTTCCATATACGCTGTTATCGCGGTTTGCGTGCGGTTTGCAGATCGTCCGGCCCAATCGGTTCGGAAAGCCCCAGGTTCAATAAGCGTAACATGGATTCCGAGCGGTGATACTTCTTTTGCAAGGCTTTCGGAAATGCCTTCGACCGCGAATTTCGTTGCATTATAATAGCCAACGGACGGGAATGCCGCCAGGCCTCCGACGGATGAAAAATTAATGATGTGGCCGGAGTTTTGACTTCTGAAATGAGGCAAGACCTCTTGAGTTACCGCCATCAACCCCCAGAAGTTGATCTCAAACATTCTCCGCGCTTCTTCTTCATTGCTTTCTTCAACGGTGCTGAAATAGCCGATGCCGGCATTGTTGACTAGGACATCTATTGTGCCGAATTTCTCCAAAGCCATCTGCACGGTAGCCCGGACTTGAGCTTTGTCCGTCACGTCCAGTTGAAGTATCAATACATGCTCCTGATGCCTTGCAGCCAAATCCTCTATTTGAGCCAGGTTTCTAGCGGTGGCAACGACGTTATATCCTGTAGAAATGGCCTTTTTGGCGATTTCTCGGCCAAATCCGGTGGAACAGCCTGTAATGAACCAGGTCTTTTGTTGCGGTTGATTTTCGGTCATTTCACTCCTACTTTCTTATCTGATTTGATCTTTTCGAGAGTCGCGATTACTTTTCTCATTTTATTGGATCAGCAGCTTGATCGGGTAGCCTAATACTCGTTCGTTATTGCCTAATCCTACAAAGGTAGATACCCATCATACTTCGATCCTTCTCTGCGATTCATTCGCCAGTCTCGTGTATCCGAACCCATTCAGAGCGACTAACACCTGTTCCTGGATGGAACTAACCTAAATTAATTAGACGGGCCCCTTCTGTAAGGAGCATTTCGCTACAGTGAAGTGCTCCTTACATTTTTTTATTCAACAACTATAGGTTAGCAAGAGGTGTGGATTCCAAAAATCGGGATAACAATGACGGGAAAATCCCTTGGTTAGCGCGACAGGACCTCTGGCCCCGGCGTCAAGGCCTGGCAATTCATCAGCGGGAATTCCGAGAATCTCCCATGGTCGACCTGGTCTGGAAGTCTGTCGGCGTGCTGGAGCTCACAGCGCAGCCCGAGCATTGCCAAGACCGTGAAGTGCCGCTGGTCCGGGAGATGTGGTTTAGAGGAGCATAAGTCGAAAGGGAATGTTGTCCAAAAGCCGGCTGCCTTTTCCTCAATTAACGGGCAGGGTAGTTCAATGTTTTTCGCGAATACCCTACATATGGATTATTTACGAAGATCGTGAATAAGTCGTTAGCCGAAAGCTGAATAGAATGAACAGTAAAGAGATTTTAAAGTACAAACAAAACATGATTGATATGGAATTAAAATATCAGTTAGGTGAATCAGCTGCATGTTTTAGTAGGGATTTTACCGATGGAAACAACAGTAATTATGAAAGTTGTGTAGGTTCAGTAGCTGCAGCTTCAGCTGTATCTAAACCCTCGTCTTATGAAGCCACCAATGATTTGATAGATGTAGGACTTGATGGTTTATACAAAGCAATGATAAATGGGGACAAGAAAGAAATAGTAATAGGTAAGGCTGAAGAGATAAGAAATATCTTCATGAAATTAAATCTAGATCCAACAGATATAGAAACCACAGATGAACTAAACAATCTTGTTGCAAGTCTTTATAAATAAAGAATCTTCAACCATGATTCCAGCAAGAAAGAATTGAGAAAATAACTTGAAGAAGCAACGGAAATGGGGGGCAGAGGAGTCCGCCACATCGTTCGATATGAAAAGTTAAGAAGGAGGCTCTCGAAAAAATGCTGGATAATCACGAGATTATACGGGTATCCGATCATACCAAGAGATCGCTTGATGCGGAAACGGCCCGACTGGCAAGTCTGGTTTACGCTCATACTTCGCATGACGGGACCTATGATGTGCGGATCCCTGGGTTGTATGTCATTCGTTACTCACATGTAGAAGCTGCGGATTACTTGCATACCATCTACTCGCCTGCCGTCGGCATTGCCGCACAAGGGAAAAAAATCTTAACCGTGGGACAGGAGGTACATGAGTATGGCGGGTCTCGTATTTTTATTGCTCCTGTTGCCTTACCGGTTGCGATGAAAACCATACAAGCCAGCCCTGCCGAACCGTTCTTGGGAGTAGGACTGTACCTTGATCCACAAAGGCTCGCTGATTTGGTTCCGAAAGTATTTCCGCAGGGGCTGCCTAAGGTCCGCAATCGTAGTGCGGGTTACGTGGTTCATGCTGATTTGGCCATTATGAATGCCGTGGTAAGACTTGTAGACTGTCTATCTCATCCGGGTGATGAAAAATTGCTTGCGCCGCTCGTCATGGACGAGATTTACATCCGGCTTCTCCGCAGCCCCATCGGCGTTAACGTTGCCGAGACGGTTTTTGCAGATTCCGGTGTGCAACGGATTGTGAAAGCAATTGACTGGCTGCAGGCCAACTACTCCCAGCCATTAAAAATCGCAGATTTGGCAGAGATGGTCCATATGAGCGAGTCATCGTTTCGTGAGCATTTTAAGTCGGTTACGGCAATGAGCCCCATACAATACCAGAAAGCACTGCGCCTTCAAGAAGCAAGACGCCGGATGTTATCCAATAAAATGGATGCGACGACTGCGGGCCGGGCTGTGGGATATGTGAGCGATTCCCAATTCAGCCGGGATTACAGCAGCTTCTTTGGAAATCCTCCAAGCAGAGATATCGCCAAATGGCGCAAATAAACACAGTATTTGAACGGATCTGGAGGCATCATCGCTTTTTTCAATATATACCCGCGGCCATAAGGCTTAGCGGGTTTTACCTTTTCTGGAGAGCAGATTCCGTTGAATCAAGCAAAAACTTAAGCGAATAAGGCAAACTTCCGGATGAACAAACTCCTATACTATGGTTAAAGCGAGGTTCAAGAATTTGATTAATCTGTTTAACATTTGAGGAGGAATTTAAATGCATGTTTTTGTTACGGGAGCTGCCGGCTTCATCGGAGCAGAGGTTGTTCGTAAACTAATAGATGCTAACCATCATGTAGTCGGTCTGGTTCGTTCCAAAGAGGCTGGCAGGAGGCTCACTGCTATAGGTGCAAAGGTGCAAATGGGTTCAATAGAGGATATCGAATGCTTGCGTAGAGGAGCTGCAGAGGCTGATGGTGTTATTCACTTGGCCTTTTTCCATAAGTTCTCGCATGCGAGTCTCCGGACACGCCTTCGAATTTTGCTCGGGGGCAATCCCCGCCTTGCGTCTTTGAGATTCATGAAGGCTGCTGCAGAGGCTGACAGACGCGCCATTGAGACATTCGGTACTGTGCTTTCGGGCCGCGGCTGTCCACTAGTCGTCGCTATTCCAACTATGAGCCTCTCACCGGGTGGACTGGCAACAGAAGAGCATGCACCCGATCCTAACTCCTTAGGAAGCGGACGGGTTCCGTCGGAGATCGCTACACTGGCAATGGCAAAACGGGGAGTCCGCTCCTCAGTTGTTCGTCTGCCACCGCTTGTACACGATTCTGGCGGTGATAAGAACGGCCTGTTACCGCTTCTGATTCGTACGGCTCGTGATAAAGGCATCTCCGCCTATGTGGGCGAGGGGACCAACCGCTGGCCGGCTGTGCATCGCCTAGATGCGGCGCAATTGTTTAAGCTTGCATTGGAGAAAGCCCCGGCAGGGTCGCGACTCCATGCGGTGAGAGATGAGGGAGTGCCATTTCGAGAAATCGCCGTCACCATCGGCCAACATCTGAACCTCACGATAGATAGCATTGACGTGGACAAGGCGGGTTCACATTTCGGATGGATAGGAGCCTTCGCGGCGGTGGACAATCCTGTATCAAGCGCATTAACTCAAGAGCACCTGGGGTGGCGTCCCGTACATCCATCCCTTATTGAGGACATTCATGAGGGAAGCTACTTCCGCAGATAATTTGATCTTGGCTATTTAATGGAAACATGCCCCATATGGATATAGTAAGAGGGGACTAATCAATGTAACGAATAGAGGCATTATTATCAAAAGGTGGAAATGATCTAGAGGATGTATCCCCCGATGCTGATCGGCGGCTTCATACGGGAATCGTTAGTTCACAAAATAAAGGAGCGGTTTGCCGGCGGCAGCTGCTCCTTTTATTTATCAAGATCACGGGCAGTTTAGCGCAACATTACTTCATACTTCTCGTCATAATATTAGTTCACTAAAATATACCAAGAAAGGAATAGAATATTATGAAAAAGGCTCTCACAGGAATTTTCGCTGCATTCATTTTATCTATCTCTTCACCTGCATACGCGGCAGATATGCAAATAAAAGTTGAAGGTATTACTATTGCCTCCGCTGTGAAGCCCGAAATGAAGAACAATCGAACGATGGTGCTTTTGCGTTTTATCAGTAAAAATTTGGGAGCCAAGGTCATCTGGTCGGGTTCGGAAGTTACGCTCGCCAAAAGCGATATGCGGGTAATCTTAAAATTGAAGAGCCATACAGCGATGAAAAATGGTAAACCCGCGCTACTCGATGCAACTCCATATATCAAGAATGACCGCATCATGGTTCCGCTTCGCTTTATTGCAGAAACGTTTAATTGCAGCGTCGAATTCAGAAATTCGACCGTGTCTGTTGAACCTGCCCCATTTGTTCTAGACGGCGTGAAAGTGAAAGCATTGAACCACGAAGTTAACTATACAATGGGCAGCATAGTAAAACAAATGAATGGGAGTGCCTATATCGAAGCGATTTATCATGTTTTTGACAACAAAGGAAGTAAGGCGAATCCCCCTGCCAGTTACACCTCGAGTGTTATAGAACTTACAACGGGGGACTATTACATGAGTGGAAAGTTTGATTTTTTGGATCAAAAAGGGAACAGCATTAAACAATTTTATCTCTATACTTTATCTCATTCCGAGGGCAATCCCAGTGTTATATTATATGATGCGACTGAAAAACAATGGTACTCGTTTACCTACCCAGCATTTCAATCGATTTATCAGTTCATTGAAACTGCCGGGAAGAACGGTTTTCTGACGACGATCAGTGATACAAATCCATAAGGCAACAAATTAGAGGCAGCATTCTCATAGTTCAGAAAATGGCAGTTTTAAGGAGAAGATACAGAATGGACAGAACAATCCTCGCAATTTCTGGCGGTGGTTTTTCCGAAAAAGATCAAGCCTACATTGATGAATACTTATTAAAAATACCTAGAAAGCAAGAACCATTAAAAATTGTATTTATTGCAACAGCCAGTAACGATGCACAAGGTTATATCGATAAGTTTTATAAGGCTTTTAAAAATGAACAATCAAGCCATCTTACTATAAATGATTTTGACTCACCTAACATTCAAGAAATTGTTAATGATTTAGATATTGTGTATGTAGGCGGCGGGAATACCCAATATATGCTTGAAATTTGAAAAAAAACAGGCTTCGACGTTGTGTTGAGAAATGCTTATCAAAAAGGTGTCGTATTAGCAGGTATAAGTGCAGGGTCCATGTGTTGGTTTGAAACTTGTTTTAGTGAAAAAAATGAAGAAGAATTCGAGGAATTTGAAGGTTTAGGATTGTTAAAAGGCAGCCTTTGTCCGCACTATAATGATATAGAACGTCGTATTGCATTTGATCATTGGGCTTCTACTCAAAAAAACAGCACGCTTTATACTTTATTGGATAATGAGAATTTACACTTTAAAAATGAAAGGTTAGTTGCAAAAATAATTACGTGACGCTCTAATACATAGAGTATGTAACGAACCCCGAGTTCCTAGAGGTGGAAAAATGGAGATTCGTATTTTGGATTCACAAGATGCTGAAATATATCGTGAGTTAAGGCTTAAGTCTCTGAAGGAAAATCCTGAGGCATTTTTGACTACGTATGAAATTGAAAAAGATAAACCAATTGAGCAGCTACGACGTAATCTCATTGCTTCTGATCATCGATTTACTTTAGGAGCCTTTATCAATGGTGGGCTCATTGGTATCGTAACATTTGTAAGGGAAAGTAACCCCAAAATCGTACATAAGGGCAATATCTATGCTATGTATGTAACACCTGAATTTCGAGAAAAAGGAATAGGTAAATCCTTGGTTCAAGAATTGATTAATAAGGCGAAACATTGTGAGGGACTTGAACAGATTAACCTCACAGTCATCTCAAATAATTACGCGGCAAAGCGGCTTTATGAGACTATCGGTTTTGTAACTTACGGAACAGAGCAGAATGCCCTAAAGAATGGATATCAATATTTGGATGAAAATCTAATGGTCTTACGGTTGATCTAACCGGAAACGATAACTCAATAAAGAATTTGAAGGCAGCCGGTTACTTGGGATCGGCTGTCTTTGCTCCATTAACGGGCAGGAATATATAAGAACGAATCGAAGCAATAGATAATCTCCCAAACAAATGGAAAGAGGGGAAAATATGAGAGCATTTATTATTACAGGTACGTCTCGTGGCTTGGGTTATGAGATCTGTAAACAGCTTATTAACCCTAATCATCTTATCTTCGCAGTTGCAAGGAACCATAATGACTCTCTGAACGAATTTGCAGTTCAACACGATTGTAAATTACATTTTGTGAAATATGATCTACAAAACACAGATGGCATATCAGAATTAATTAGAGGAATAATGGAACGAGTTCATGACGAAATAGAGTCGATCACATTGATTAATAACGCAGCTCAGGTAACACCTCTAGGGAATATAGACGATTGTAGACCTGAAGACGCAGTAAAAAGTATACAAACAAACTTTTTAGCGCCGATCTTGTTAACCCAGTCTTTAATAAACCAAACGGATGAGAGGGGTATCCATCGAATCATAGTAAACGTATCCTCTGGTTCCGCTAAAGATGCGGCGGCCGGCATGAGCTTGTACTGTGCTTCAAAGGCTGCTTTGAATATGTTCACGTCCTGCATACAATTGGAGGATCATAAATCGTTAACCCTATACAAAGTAGATCCGGGTATGGTTGATACCGATATGCAGGAGGTGGCACGGAGCCAAGAAGGACTAGCGGTTGCGAATTTTTTTAAGGAAGCCAAAGAAACAGGTGCTTTGAAATCTGCGGAAGATGCTGCGAAAAAAATTGTTAGGAGGGTTTTAGCTTCGTAATCTTAAAACAAATAATGATGATACATATTAAGTTAAAGACAGTTATCAGCAATGGGGGATGAAAATGGATAGAGAAGTAAGCATTGAAGCTAACGGGCAGCTTTGCGCAACATGGCTGTCTGCAAAAAAATTCTGATCCCCCCTTGAACCTTACGTAACGTAATGATTTATAGTGAACGTAACAGCAGAACAAACACAGGACAAGTGCCAAAAATAGAACAAGATAAATTCGAAAACGGAGGAGAAACAGACATGAGGAAACTCGTATTGTTCATGCATGTGTCGCTAGACGGGTATGCGTCGGATTCGAACGGAGGACTAGATTGGATTCCGTATAACGAGGAATTCGAGAAGTACGCCGAGGAGGTCGTAGCCGAAGTCGGTTCTCCCGTATACGGACGCACGACGTATCGGATGATGGAGAGCTACTGGCCCACGGTGCTGGATAATCCGAATGCGTCGAGGCACGATATGGAGCATGCCAAATGGGTGCAGGATGTTAAGAAGATCGTCATCTCCGGCACGATGGACAAGGCGGAATGGAACAATACGATCCTGATCAAGGACAATATCGCAGAGGAAATCAATGCGCTCAAGGAAGAGCCTGGCAAAAATCTCGTTATTTTCGGCAGCCCGGGGGCTGCGAAGACGCTGCTTGAGCTCGGCCTGATCGACGAAGTTCTACTGACGATTTGTCCGGTTGTCCTGGGCGGTGGAAATTCGGTTTTCGACGGAGGCGTCGAGAAAATCAGGCTCAAGCTGCTGTCCAGCCGAACGTTCAAGTCGGGCATTATCGCGACCCGCTATGAGTTGGAGAAATAGTCGTGCCGTACAAGGTGTTCCGCTCTAACGGGGAACGATTGCTTAAAATACAAGTCGGCAGCCGGCCAAGAAGCATGGCTGCCGTCTTTATTTAGCTATAGAGCAGTTTACATATATCGTTAAAACAATAAAAGCCCTAAGCGTATAACCTTCCTTATGGACATTCGTATATAGCACTGCTATAATGGGCGTATGAACACATATGACAAAATATTGGCAGCTGCTCTTAAGGTACTCGAAGAGGATGGCGGAGCCCAATTTTCGACGCGAGCCGTAACGGCGATCGCACAGGTTACGGCTCCTACGCTCTACCATCATTTCGGCAATGCCGATGGACTCCTGAGTGCAGCTATAGTGGAAGCGTTCAAACAGTTATTTGAAAGCAAGATTGCCGCTGTGGAGTCCGCCATTCCAGAGATGGCTCTTCGTCAAGGATGGGATGACTATGTCCGCTTCGCGGCAGCCCGTCCTCGGATTTATGCGGCGATGATGGGGCGGTTGCTCGAGGGAGCCCATATCGAGGCGGCAGATCAGTCGTACCAAGCACTGGTGCACAATATTCAGAGAGTCGCCGCCGAAGGCAAACTGGCTGTGTCAG
Organism: Claviceps quebecensis; assembly: GCA_004016085.1. Taxonomy (NCBI): domain Eukaryota; kingdom Fungi; phylum Ascomycota; class Sordariomycetes; order Hypocreales; family Clavicipitaceae; genus Claviceps; species Claviceps quebecensis. Next base: position 19,300 of record QEQW01000181.1, read on the forward strand.
CCCAGGCTGCGGCAGATCTGGTCTGGGCTTCCGCCAATACGGCCTCTTGGCTGTATGTGACGGCCCAAATTCGCAAGGCACCCCCACCCCAGCCCGACGTCGTTGATCTCATTCGGGAAAGCGTGATGCAGATCATTTTGATCCAAAGGCCGGACGCCGATTCAAAATGAGGGATTCAATGACGGAGCATTGAGACTCCAGGCAAAGCCCTAATTTAGAGACGCATAAGAAAGATCGCCTATCCAACCTGGATCTCCAGGAGGATGGCGATCTTTTTTATGTTTGGAGGATGCGAGCATTCGTTCTCTTGGATTCTTGTTGTGTGACAGGTGAAATGTGGTACGCCGAGTGTGCATCACCAACGCCCGTCAAACGATGTTCGAACCGCAGGACAACACTTCTAGAGAATATATAGCACCGCTATAGACAGTTTTGTATAGCGGTGCTATAATACCTGTATAACAGTGCTATACCGTGATCCACATCTTATCAAACCTAGGAGGGTTACTATGCCATTCAAAACTCAAGAACTGGTCGTCGTCACAGGTACGTCCAGCGGCATCGGCAGGGCTACTGCGGAGCAGCTCGCCGCTGAAGGATTTCATGTTTTGGCAGGGGTTCGTCGTCAGGAAGACGCCGACAAAATCAAACGCAAAAATATCGAACCGGTGATCGTCGATGTTACCAATATCAACACACTAAAGGCGCTAGCCGAACGGGTGGAGCAAGATCCGCTTGGTCGCCCTTTGCGGGCAGTGGTCAACAATGCCGGCATCGCCGTTAATGCCCCTCTCGAGATGGTTCCGCTGGATGAATTTCGCCGCCAGATCGAAGTCAGCGTGATCGGACAGGTCGCGGTTATTCAGACGCTTACCCCGGCATTGCTGAACAGCGGAGGGCGCGTGGTCAATATCGGTTCGCTTGGGGGCAAGGTCTCCATGCCCGGGTTCGGAATTTATTCGGCTGCTAAGTATGCTATGGAAGCGATCAATGACAGTCTCCGCAGGGAGATGTCCTCGTTTGGCCTCAAGGTAATCATGATCACGCCGGGTGGTGTCAGCACGGGACTGTCGGAGCAAGGGATTACGACAGCGGAGCGGCTGGCCAAATTGATGACGCCGGACCAGCACCGACGCCATGATCGTCTTTTTGATGCCGTGAAGGCTCAGGCTGAAACGTGGGCAACGGACGGCATCCGCCCCGAGAAAGTGGCGGCGGTGGTTTCACGAGCCATCCACGTAAGTAAGCCGCGCACCCGCTATACGGTCGGTCGCGATTCCGCGCTGCTGACCCGACTAGTCCGAATTCTCCCGGACAAACTCCTCGATCGGATGCTCCGCAGCCAGATGAAGCTGCAGTAACGGATATTTTTACGAATGCCCCATTACAAAACAGGAGAATGAATGATGTCACAACAACAGATTGAACATGTCATTATTGTAGGTGGATCTTTAGGTGGTCTAATGGTGGGGCTTGCGTTATCTCGTTCTGGTTATACGGTTACCATTCTTGAACGTGCAGATTCATCATTAAGAAATGGCGCTTTTATTCGTTTACACACAAAGCCTTATCGTAACAGTGAAATTGAACGTGAATTAAGACACTTGGCATCCAATGGTAACAATGTTGAAGCCTGGTCAGCCATTCAAGAACGTTTGCGCAATGCGGTCGCTAAAGAACCTGGCATTACCCTTCAGCACCATACACGAATTGTTAGTGTTGGGCAAAATGAATCATCTGCTTGGGCTACCAGTGAAGAGGAGCAGACGTTTAAAGGAGACTTTTTAATTGGCGCAGATGGATATCGCAGTATTGTCCGCCGTTATTTAAGCCCTGACAAACCATTTGCAGATTATGCTGGCTATCTGGCTTGGGTAGGGAAAGTGGATGAAAATTTGCTGCCCAAGAAAGACTGGAAAAAACGGCAGCTTTCGAGCGCTTATTTCAACGATAGTGCTGCCGGTAAATTGACAACTGCGGTGATGCCAGGGAAAGAGGGGGGAACCCATCCTGGCCAGCGGTGGGTAGGTTTTTGCTGGTTTGATCATTCGCATAATCCATTGCTGTCTGAATTAGGGGTGTTAAAGGACGGGGTTGCCCAGCATTCCTTATACGGTGAAGCTATTCCGGATTCGCTGCTGGAAGAACTATCACAAACCAGCCAAGCCCATTGGAGCAAAGAAGATGATGCCATTTTGCAAATCGCGATTAAGGACCGCAGCTTAATTGGGGCACCTGTTAATGAATACATCCCTAATATATTGTCAAAAGGAAGAATAGCCATGATCGGCGACGCAGCTCATACCATGTCACCAATGACGGGCGCAGGCTTTAATGACACACTTGATGATACGGTTGCCATTATGGACGCCATTAAAAAGTTTCCGAATTCGATAATCAAGGCTTTGAGTGAATATCAAACACGCCGTTTAGATGTGGTTCATCAAGATGTTCTTGCGGGCCAAGGCTTTAATCGTACTTTTGGACGCTTATAACAGCATTAAGCTAGGCCATTGATACACTGGAATTTCAAGCATAAACGGGGAATTTGCCCATTTGAGAAAACGATAAAGCAAAAATACGAAGTATTTATAAATGAGGAGGAATTAGCATGAACGATACGAAGAACCGTTACGTTACTGTAATTTGGGAGGCGAGAGCTAAGGCAGGGAGAGAAGCCGAGATGAAGGCATTCATGACTGCTGCTGTCACCCCATCGCGCAACGACCTGGGGAACATTGACTACGAGGCTCACGAAGTAGAAGGCCAGCCTGGCACATTCATCATCTACGAGCGCTGGGAAAACCGGGATGCCCTCGATCGGCACCTGAACGCCCCCCGAATGAAGGAACTGGTACCCCAGCTCTTAGAACTGATGGAGGGATCCATTGAGGAAGGGATTCGACTCCTACAGCCGTTCCGCCCAGCGCAGTAAAATGCAACACCGTCCGGAACTCATTAAGTTCTGTCCGGAAAGCTTCATTCATGCAAATGCAGATCGCACAGCGTATCGCTTCCGAAACATTGTTTTCATCAAAGGAATAATACTTGGAAATAAAGGAATTTAAATTTTAAAAGCGTTAGCTTTCGGAGGTAAACATGGATCTTAAATTAGCCAACAAAGTAGCTGTCGTTACCGGAGCAAGTAAAGGAATTGGACTCGCTATCGTTCGAAAATTTATCGAGGAAGGGGCAAGTGTCGTCGCGGTAAGTCGGACATTAACGGAGGAATTGGCTGATCTTGTTGAAAAAAATCAGTCAAACATCTACCTATTGATGTCAATATGGAACGCAATATCGTTGAACTTTCTGAAAAACTCGGTGGAGTGTTCGGCAGAGTCGACATTTTAATCAATAGTATCGGGGCGGTTGACAAGAGAAGAGGAGAAGGTTTTTTGGCTACGCCAAATGAGGAATGGGAACAACTTTATGATTTAAACCTGTTTAGCGTTGTTCGTTTTACTCAAGCAGCATTACCGCATATCCTAAAGAACAATGAGGGTGCAATTGTAAATATCTCTTCGGTAAATGCACGGATGCCCGAATTGTTATTGCCTATTTATGGCACCACCAAAGCGGCACTTAATAATTTGACGAAAATGCTGGCTGGAGAGTTTGGACCTCGTCATATTAGAGTTAACTCGATCTCACCTGGACCGGTAATAACACCTTTGTGGCAAGACCCTGAAAACGGAATGGCCAAAACAATCGGTTCAGTTGCAGCGATGGATTCCGAAAAGGTTTTTGAAGAGCTGCCTAAATTGGCTGGTATAACATTGGGGAAATTTGCAGAAGCCGAAGATATTGCGAACCTTGCAGTTTTCCTTGCTTCGGAGCGAGCTTCAATGATTACCGGAGCGGATTATGTTATTGATGGAAATATGATTAAAGCGATTTAAACCGAAATGGTTCGATAAATTAAATTTGAACTTCTAAACTGGGCTTTTTATTTACTGATACCTTCATATGTTCTCTCCTTACTAAAGAGTTTGATAATTCATTTAGGCTAACGTGTAGCGATATCTCAGTGAAGACAGCTGAAGGCAGCCGACCAAAATGGCCGGGTGCCTTTTGATTTTTCGGTCGATGATATTTGGAAAACTAATCGGATGCAAATACGACATTATCTACAAAGGTAGAGCGAAACGGTTTAGTTCGTCAGGAGCTGGAATCGAATTTTGTAAAAATCTAGATCTAAACAAGTTCAGACGGGTACTTTTTTTACTAGTGAAGTAAATGTAAAATATATCTAAAATACGAATTAACACAAAAATATTACAGGTGGATTTATAGGCTGATTAGTTATAAATAAATTAAATAAGGAGGGCTTGATCGTGAATCTTAAGTACGTTTTCAAAGGAGTCGTATCATCTGTTCTGGTATTTGGTCTTATTGCTGGAACTAGTACTATACCTGCTTTTGCGGAGTCGACTGAAAGTTCGTCGAAAGATAATGGAGCTGAGAGTGGCAGTTATTCAGGAACTGAATTTCAGGCTGCATACCGATTAAAAAAGAGTAATGGGGCAAAAGTAAACTTCTGGATTAAAAATACTGGGAAAGTAAGTGTAAAAATCACAATTAACGGAGGTCAAAAAAGAACTCTCGCACCCGGGAAGAGTGGCCACATTAGTGCTCTAGTGGGTTCCTTAAGTAGCGATTATAAATTTAAAGCTGTACCAACACCTAATGGTGGTAAAATTAGTATAAGCTTTCGTATTGCTCAAAAAGATTAAATCTGATGACCTCTAAATTCGTCGGGGGTCATCTTTTTTAATGTCCACTGGTATCGCTCAGAGTTGTAGTAGCTTATGTAACTGGCAGTACGTTCCCTATAAGCGCCACCGGCAGAAAACAGGTACCATGTATTCAAGCCATATAGACAATTAGGAACGAACAAAATTTACTCTTTGTGGATCAACACAAAAAGGACAGGCTGCCTGTCCTTTCTTAATCGATATAGGATAAACGCGTGATAAATCTACGGTCCAATCAAAGGTCACAGACCGACTCTCAAGGCGCCCCTCATCTTGACGAATATTAGCTTCAGGCACTCTATTTAACCGCGCCGCCTGTAAGCGGCACTAATTATTCCCCTATTACGGGTGCTATACCAGCAGCAACGACCACCAAAACTTCTCGCGCCACGTCTTCCGCCGATCGATCTTCCGGATGTCTGCTCCACTCGAGGGCTGATCCAAATATGCCCCAGCTTGCAATCCGGGCGGCAGTCTCCACCGTTTCTCGTGAAACGGATGGTTCCGATTGTTCACTTAACCAGGTAAATAATAGGTCATACAGTTCCATTTGCATCGCGACCTCAAATAACGGTTCATACTGACGATCATCTAAAGTCAAATAAGGACGAGTACAGAAAAGAAAATCGAAAACGATTAAAATAAGCGTTCGCAGGCTCCCAGTATCGGATAAAGCAGCATTAGGCAGCTCATCCTTCAGCTTCTCTAGAAATTTTTCCCGCATCCAGCTCTCAAGAAATGCGAATTTGTCTTCAAAATGCGCATAGAACGTAGAGCGATTTACGGTCGCGTATGCCGTAATATCTTGTACGGTAATAGAAGAGACATTCCTCTTCTGCTCAAGCAAATCCATAAAAGCTTGCATCAATAGTTGACGCGTCCGTTTCACACGGGGATCGTTTGAGTTAGTCAGCATGCTACGTTCCTCCCTCTCTAAAGGACAAATAAGTACGTGTGTTGGATAACCCACAAAAACGGTTTTTTACTGGTTGTATAAGCCAAACCGCTTAGATAAGATTAGCACAGACAGTGTTGTTTTTACTACACTGTTGGGTCAATCTTAGGTTCAAAGTAAAGGATTTTTATCCAACATTTTACCGTTAGTATAGCAGGATAAACCAAGGGAGGACGATGGAGATGGAAAACAATACAGGAAGTAAATACGCAGGTAAGAATGTAGTGATCACAGGAGGCAGCAGCGGGATCGGCCTTGTAACAGCACAGCTGCTGGCGGATGAAGGTGCGCGTGTTCTGATCACTGGTCGTAACCAGGCTAAGCTTGATACAGCTCGCGAAAAAATTGGCAGCAACGCGGTCGCAGTGCTGAGCGACGCCGCGTCGTTAACGGATATCGACGAGTTGGCCGAACGGGTAAAGGCTGAGTTTGGATCGATCGATGCCTTGTTCATAAACGCCGGCATCACGCACTTTATCCCCTTCGAGTCGGTGACCGAGGAGGTGTACGACGAGTTATTTACAATCAACACCAAAGGCCCGTACTTCACCGTGCAGAGACTGACCCCGTTGCTAAACGCAGGAAGCAGCGTGGTGTTCACCACCTCGATCGCGAACGCAGTGGGTATCCCGATGCTTAATGCGTATGGGGCCACTAAAGCAGCGCTGCGCTCCATGACGCGCAGTCTGGCCCGTGAGCTGTTGCCGAAGCAGATTCGCGTCAACGCGGTCAGCCCCGGCCCCATCGACACCGGCATCATGGAGAAATCGATGCCGAAGGAAGCTGCGGAACAGACCAAGGCACAGATGAGTCAGCAGATCCCCATGCTGCGTTTCGGTGACCCAATCGAGGTTGCCAAAGCAGCCGCGTTCCTTGCGTTCGACGCGACTTACACAACCGGAGCCGAAATTCCCGTGGACGGAGGCGGCTCTCAGATCTAAGTTCGTGTCCAAGATCGCAGCTGGATAAACATGTTGTACCTGATCAGAGCATGCCACTAGTTTTCGGATTGAACAGAGGAAGGACGAAACCACATGACAACACCATGGACAGAAGGCCACATGCCAGATCAGACCGGTCGAGTGGCCATTGTAACCGGATCAAACAGCGGGATTGGTTGGGAAGCAGCACGGGTGCTAGCCACCAAAGGGGCGACGGTCATTATGGCCTGCCGCAGTATCGCTAACGCCAACACGGCCGCTGACCAGATTAAAGCACTTAAGCCGTCGGGCAAGGTGGTAGTCATGAAGCTCGACCTGGGTGACCTGGCGACCGTCCACGCTTTTGCGGCGGCCTTTCGCCAGCACTACGATCGGCTGGATCTCCTGATCAACAACGCCGGTGTGGCGAAGCCGCCTTACGGGAAGACAGCGCAGGGCTTCGAGCAGCAGTTTGGGATCAATCACCTGGGGCACTTTGCGCTGACCGGTTTGATGCTGGATAGGCTCGACGCGACGCCGGGCGCACGCATTGTGACCGTAAGCAGTTTGTCGCATCGGTCGGGAGTGATTCGCTTTGATGATCTGAACTGGGAGCGGAATTATCATCCAGCGCGCGCCTACGCTCAGAGCAAGCTGGCGAATCTGCTGTTCACCTATGAGTTGCAGCGCAGGCTTGTTGCAGCAGGCCAATCAACGCTGGCGGTAGCTTCGCATCCGGGCTGGTCCGCGACCAATGCGCTACGGCATTCCAGCATGATGCGGAGCCTGAATCCGATTTTCGCGCAGTCCCCGAAAATGGGGGTTTTGCCGACCCTGTATGCAGCCACTGCGCCAGGCGTCCGAGGTGGAGATTACTTTGGACCAACGAGTCTCGAATTGCGCGGCCACCCCAAGAAGGTCGTTTCGAGTGCGAGCTCGCATGACGAAGCCGTTGCGCGGCGGTTGTGGACGGTTTCCGAGGAGTTGACACAAGTGAAGTATACACTTATGTAATAACACGATTTGCTAAAACAAACGGGAGGGGATATCAAATTGGAGAATTTAGATACGTCAAGCAAAGATGTGAACAATCAGACGTCCAGCCTTGCTACTATGCGGGCGATCCGCCTCCACGACTACGGCGAACCGGCTGATGTCCTGCGCATGGAACAGGTCGAGATCCCTTCCCCAGGCCCGGGACGCATTCGTGTAACGGTGCGAGCTTGCGGACTGAATCCGGTCGACTGGGTCTTGTGCAAAGGGTTATTTCCTGGTAAGCTGCCCCGCGGTATCGGGCTGGAATTGTCCGGGATTGTGGAAGCGGTCGGTGAGGGGGTCACCGATGTCATTATCGGTGACGCCGTCCTGGGCACCGCCGACTTTGTCGGCTCCCCAAGCGCCGGCGCATCGGATCGGGCGATCATGGACCATTGGATCCGCATCCCTGCAGGACTCGAGTTCGTGCAAGCTGCGGCGCTTCCAATGGCGGTCACCATTGCATACAACCACCTTAAAGCACTTGGTGTTAAGTCGGGCCACACCCTTCTGGTGCACGGAGCAGGCACAATGATGGGCTTCGCTGCCGTCCAGATCGCCCTCATGGGCGGCGCCAACGTGATCGCTACCGCCGGTGACACTTACGCCGACCGGCTCCGTTCGATGGGAGCGGCAGTGACCTCGTATGGTGACGGAATGGTCGAGCGGGTAACCGAGCTCGCCGGACAGCCGGTGGACCTGGTTCTGGACACTGCTCCGGTCAGCGGCATATTGCCCGACCTTATCCGGATCGCCGGTGGTGATCCCCGCCGTGTTCTAACCATCAGCGACTTCGGCGCAGCTGCCAAACTCGGCGTCCGCGCCAGCAGCGGAGAAGACCAGACCTTACGCTATGATATTCTCGGCGAGTTCGCCCAGTATGCCGCAGACGGCAAGTTCACCGTTCCGGTCGCCCAGACTTTCTCCCTTGAGGACTGGCGTAGAGCATTCGACATCAGCCAGAGCGGACACGCCCGCGGCAAACTGATCCTCCTGCCTGCCGGCGACTGATGTAGAGAAGATCGGGACCACACCTCTGGTTCAGTTAATCGAACTCATGATTGATAGATATAGTCGGTGCGCAAATGTGCTGAAGATGTACGAGGAGGTCCCGTTTGTAACCTGATATCTGCAAGGACCAAGTATGTGTTCTGGTCACCCGAGACCGCCAGAAGATGACCTTCTCGGGCGTTCTTGGGCTTGTACGCATCCGTACAACGAAACGGGATGAAGCAATCGGCAGCCGGGCGATGTCGAGCTGGTATCATTTTTTGCGAAACCGGTACAGGATGTATACAACCATATTAACGGTAAAAAATAAGATGCTGACCATCGACCGGATGATCGGCGATTCCAAGCCGAGGTACGCCAGAAAAGCATTAAGTGGGGCATGAAGAAAAGGGATAAGCACCAGAAAGAGCGAGGTTTTTAATAAGTGGCCTACAGAGAGCGCTCCTTTGCAATGCTTGTGCAAAACAAGCCCAATCCAGACCAAAGGAACGAGTTCGAAAAAGAGGATCCCGATGGCCGCGCCGGCGTAACCGAATCCGGGAATGGCCGTTAAGAAGTAAACCGCAATCGCCGAACAGCCAAGTCCTACCAGGGAGCCGATGAAGGGCGTCTTTTTGTGGTCAATCGTCCATAGAACCGTTGTCGTGAGTTCCCTCATGCCGGCAACGATCGGGACAAAGGACATCCATTGGATGGCCTGAGCGGCATTTTCATTTCCGAATATAAGCGCGGAAAGCTCGTCCGCATGAAAGAACAGGATCAAGGCAGAGCTTATCCCCCATAACCATCCGATTTCCAGGCAAAAATTCGAGCTTTCCATAAAATCCTTCCTGTTGTGGCTTTGCCAGCTGGAGGACAGTTTAGGGGCAACCGTATAAGATAAGGCGGCGGTAACGATGGTAGGCAGGTATACGATGATCGAGGCCATGCCGAAGATTTCTCCGAACACGGCGACGGCGCCCGAGTGGCTCAGTCCGGATATCTGCAGCCGGTGAGGAATGATGAGCGCATCGAGAAGATCGGATGCCGGTGATATTAAACGGGTGAGCATGATGGCAAGCGATGACTTCATGAACAGGAAGACTTCCGGACCAAGAACGAACCACCGCATGGACGATGTTCGATTGAAGCGGATGGCGGACGTCTGTTTATTTTTTAAGGCCAAAAGAAAACATAATGCGATCAAACCGCCCGTAACCGCACCGAATGCGGCCCCGCCGACGGCAGCGTGAATGCCGTATCTCATCCCTAGGACAGCTAACAACAGCATCGTACCGGCCCGTACCGCCTGCTCTACCAGTTCGGAAATGGACGCCTGCATGTAGGATTCGATCCCTTGCAAAAAACCGCGGTACAGCTGTAACAAGGGGATAATCACCAGCGCCGGCGCAATGCAGCGGATCGGGAACGACAAACGGCTGTCGCCAAGATACGATGCAAGATACGGCGCTATTGCGTAATAGAGCGAACCGGCACATACACCCCACACGATAAACGGGACCATCATTCGATTAAAAAAATGCAGCCCCCGAGATGCATTTTTGGCCGCCATGAGTGCCAGCGATGTGGGAAAACCGCCTACGGTGAGCGTCAACGCGAAGCCAAAAATCGAGTACACGATCTGATATATCCCTGTTCCTTCCGAGCCGAGCAGCCGAAACAACGGAATGCGGACAGCGAGCCCGATGGCTTTCACCAGAAAAATGATGCTCGTGCGCATCACGGTTTGTTTAAGGAAGGAAGGAGCCGGCATGTTTTCACCCCAAAAAGAGTTGTCCCAAACATTATATGAACGAAGCCGTAAAGGTATGAGTTGCGAAAGGCTGAAGACCGTCTCAATCCAGGTTGTGGGCTGAACTTCCGGGGATATTCCATTTTCATGAGGGGAAGCCTAATGGCTGAATTTCAAAAAAGGTTGTTCGCGTTTAAACGACATTGTTAAGGGAGATTATGCTGCCGTGTACCGATTGCTTTTGCTAGTTGGCATTTGTATCACCCTTTGCTTATCGCCATTAAATACTTATGCGCTGTCTTCCAAGCCGGACGATGATCAGGAAAAGATGATGCCTTTTTTGGAGCAATTGTATCAGGACCGCAACAACCTGCTCGTCCATCAGGAACCGAAAAGGATTGAGAAATATTATGCGCTGTCCGAGGCCGTGGGACGCCACGCTTATCAAATGGAAGTCAAACGCGCAAAGTACATCGGCGCTTGGGTGGAAAAACGCGGTCTTCGCCTTGTCGCCGCTAAGCCGAGTATCCGCATTGTCCGCTGTAAGGCAAATGGAGATGAAGCCGTGATCTCTTTGGTCCAATCGGCCCAAATTTCTTACAGCTACAAGTCGTTGTCCGTTCCCCCGCAATCCTTCGGGATCGGCACCCGGCATGCTCTTATCTTAAAAAGGACAGGCGACGGATGGATGGTCAAAAAAGAGTGGTATCTCGATCCGCTGGAAGAAAATCCGGATTTGATACCCGATTCGCCATCCGGATTTCCGCATCCTTCGCCAGCGCCGGACGCCGCAGTTACAGAAGGAAGATACAACCGCGAACGTGCCGTGGCTTACGCCAACAAATACGCGGGATTGGCCTGGGGAGCCGGCAACAACCATCGGTACAACCGGATGTATAAGGATTATACGTCGCTTGGAGGAGACTGCACCAACTTCGCATCCCAGGTGCTCGGCGATAAAGAAGAAGGCGGCGGATTGCCGATGTCGGTCCTATGGGGATACCGGGGAGGCGGAAGCCAGGCGTGGGTGCAGACGGACGCCTTTCAACGCTTCCTGCTGTACTCCGGATACGGCCGCATGATTGCAAAGGGAACCTTTGAAGAAATCACGCGACCCAGTGACAAGCATCCGCATGGTGCTGTGGCTAAGCTGCAGCCTGGAGATCTGATTGGCTACGAGCTGAAAGGAGACACCGATCACTTCTCGATCGTCGTCGGGCAGGATGCCAACGGCTACCCTCTTGTGAACTCGCATACGGCGGACCGGTACCGTGTCCCATTCGATTTGGGCTGGGATCGGACGACGAAGTATATTTTGATTCATATTAGGGGCTAGAGGGGCGAGAAGCTTACTGGCACAGAGGATTAGGCGAATGATATGGTGAATAAAGAACCGGACGGCCTTATTGGGGTTTTCCGGTTTTTTTGCGGTAAAGTTAGCATGCGGGAAGTACCGCTTAGTCGTCGAACGTACAAGGAGAAGTAACCTAAGTTGCTTCTCGGATAAAAGAGTGGGTTCTCCAATATGCTTGAAGTAAGTAACGGACAGTTTAGTTATATCTGTTAAGTACCATTTTGTCCCATTTGGAAGTGGTATACAATAGGTTGTACTAGCCCAATCAAGGAGAGTGTAAACCTAATGATATACGGCAGTACAAAATGTGCAATGGAATATGCCCAACGTGGTGCGATTGATGAGTGGATTCAGTTATTTCTCAGAAATGACGGAGACAATGTTGCATTGGCAGACGGGTTATTGGAGAAGAAGAGATACTATATCGGTCCTGTCGTAACGGATATATCGGAGTTTGGAATTGAAGAGGGAGCTCCATCGTATCTGACTAAGGAGAATGATATAGCATGGTTTTTCCATGTTGTCGATAAAATGAAAATCGCATACGGTGATTGGGATTTTCCGCCGCTAATCGTCTTTTATTCCGCTGGCACATATGAAATCGCTGATGGGCGTCACCGCAATGAAGCGTTTCGACAAATGAACATAAAACAAGTACCGGTTATTTTTTGGACCGATACTGAGGAAGACTTTCGTTATATGGTCGAGCATACCTCATCTATGGGAATGAACCTTGGATGATCCGCTAACGGAGAACGATAGCTCTGTAAGAAAGAAGAGACGGCAGCCGGTGAAGAGGCTGCTGTTTTCTCAGCTAACGGGCAGCATAACGGAATCGAGTTGGATACGAAACTGAATATTTTTTTCTACAAGACAGATATGTTTTGGTTAGGATTGGCATCATTAATACATACACCGGTGAGGAACGCATAAGAGGTACGGGAAATGGAGGGATAACGTGCGGGAGAGCGTAGGAGATGTACATGAAAAGATGAGAGCCGGACAAAGCAATGAAGCGGACAATATGCTGGTCTGTCGCGCTAGGGAAGGCGATCAAGCAGCTTTTGGTGAACTGGTGCGCCGTCACCGAGCCAAAGCCTACGGCTTTGCATATTCGATGTCGCAGGACACTTATTTAGCCGATGATATAGTCCAGGAAGCTTTGGTCGGTGCATTTATACATCTCAGCAGCTTAGTCGAGCCCTCACGTTTCGGGCCGTGGCTGCAACGTATTGTTCGGAACCAGACATACATGCGCCTGCGCCGTGGTGGTCCTTACGGCAAAGAACAGCCTCTTTCTAGTTATAAACCATCTACCAGTGAAAGCAACTGGGGAGACGCAGAAGCCGTGTTGCTTCACCTGACTCGGTCTGTCTCGGTAAGACAGGATCTAAGCCCAGAGGAGCGTCTTGTTCGTGAGGAAATGCTTCACGGTCTACGGGATATGTTACATTGTCTCAGCCCACGAGAGCGGGGTGTGTTCGAGGCGCACTTTTACCGGCAGCTGAAACCGAAAGAAATCGCCGAATTGTTTGGAATGACCGTCACGAACGTAAACAATCATCTCTTCCGTTCTCGTACCAAGCTTCAACGTGAGCGCATCCGAGTCCATATTGCTGGATACGTGCAATTCCGTCAAGCTCTTGGAAAGCCCAGCAAACGGATACTGGACGAATTCGGAAAGCGATTTTAACGAAAAGGAGTTTTGTGTCATGGCCAAAGAGGATTGGAAGACAGAACTGCAAGGGACGTGGACATCTGCGGGGCGGGCGGCGCATTGGGCAATCGTAAAGAAAAGGGAGCTAAGCCTCACCGAATTTATGGGGTACTCGAGTCATGCGTTCCGCATTAACATCAATGGAGACAGTCGATGTCGCCGGTCCAACCGGTTATGAATGGGAAGACATTTTGCCGAAGGGATTGTTGAACCTAGGATTCCGTTGTAAATGGTTGCGTACTCCCAATTTTACACCGCCAACACCAGAGATGCTTACCGAAGCACTTGAAATGATCCAAGACAGCATTGATCGGGGAATACCTGCTGTCGGATGGGATTTGCTTATACCGGAGTTCGGGATCATATACGGATATGATGACAGCGAGAGTGTACTTCACGTGAAGGATCCACGGGGGGATGGAAAGCTGCCGTATGAAAAGCTAGGTCGAGGACAGGTTACCGAGATGTTTGTGCTCACCCTCACCGATTCTTTTGATATTAGCAAAGAATTGATGCTTTCCGGAGCACTCGATATGATCATTGACCATGCCCGTAGGCGTCAGCACAAATACGAATTACCGAAATATGAAAACGGTCTAAAAGCTTATGATGCATGGATTCAAGCTTTTACAAACCGGACTGTAGATACCTTTGGTAACTCTTACAACACGTCGGTTGTCTATGATGCCCGTAAGCATGCTTACCGCTTTTTGCGCGGTCTAGCCATGGATTGGAACGGAGTATCCACTTTGGAAAAAGAAGTGCGGAAACGCGCGGAATGTGCGGCTGAACGTTACGCGGATGTTGAACAATCGCTAGCGGCGTTAAACGAAATGTTTCCTTTTCCGGACGGAGGAACTCCCAACGATCCCGTTCATGCCGAACGAGCTATTGCTCAACTGAATGCGGCAAAAGCAGCCGAAGAGAAGGGCTTGTTGGAGCTTGAGGCTATGCGTGAACTGCTTTCGGCGAAACTAATGGGTTAACGCTCAATCCGATCTAATAGACTTAATTAATCAGGTTCAACAGTAAAGTTTGGTTACCCGCATTTAGCCTAACAGAGAACGATAACTCAATGAAAACATTTCGAAGGCAGCAGGTTTTTCTTGCTAAATTTATCATAGCCATTTCAAGCTTACATTGGGGGTTATTTCCATGCTTATTTCCAAGATGAATCCAGCAGAATTAACTATAGATCAAATTACCAAAGTGGTGTTTGGTGATGGTAAGTACACCGATGACGGAACTGCGAATGGAGATTGCATATTTGTTTTTGGTGGGTCGTATTTATCAAGAGCGGTAAAGGCGGTTGAATTGTTTAAGAATGGTCGAGCCCCTTATATTTTGTTTACTGGCGGGGATAAATTTGGACAAATAAATCCGCCAGAGGCAATTGTCCTGCAGGACGAGGCAAGAAGACTGGGCGTGCCTAATGAATCAATTTTTATAGAGACACAGTCTAATCATACGAAAGAAAATATACTGTGTTCACTCACCGTTCTTGATCGAGCAATCGGCTTAGAAAACATCAATCGGTTGTTGTTAGTTAGTTCGCCTGGGCACATGCGTCGATGCCTCCTGATGTTAAAAACATTTATGCCACCATGGTATCAATATGTGTGGTGCCCTGATGATCGAGTTATAGGGCAGGCCAACAACTGGTGGCAGGATGAGCAGGAAGTTATCAGGGTTAGAGCTGAACTGCATAAAGTCATCAACGGTGTGAAAGGGAAATATTTCGTAGACGACGAAGTGGAGTTAGATCGTTGATTATTTTGAAGTCACCTAGACGAGCGAGAATTTCACTAACGTAAACGTTAATGTAACTAAATAAAGGAGCAGTTTGCCGCCGGCAGCTGCTTCTTTTATTTATCAAGCCAACAGGAGATTAGATGAGCAATCTGCAAGAAACAATCCGAACTGAAATGCCCTAAAATTAGTTAAGTAGACAACCCACCTGTGAACAAATTTGATTTGAAAGGAATGAAAAGCGAAATGGGAAATCTTGTTGTGCACATGTTCATGACCCTGGATGGCATAGTCCAATCTCCCGGGTCGCCCAATGAAGATCGTGAAGGCGGTTTCGGCTACGGCGGGTGGCAGGCACCGTTTCGGGATCCGGAGACAGGACAACGGATCGCAGATGATTATGCGAGCCTCGACGCTCTGTTGATCGGACGTAAAACGTACGAAAACTTTGCGTCGTACTGGCCACAGGCGCCAGACACCAACCCGTTCACCAAGCTGATGAACGAGAAACCGAAGTATGTCGCATCCCAGACATTGACCAGCGTCGAATGGAATAATACACAACTCCTCGACGCGGATGTGACCACAAGTGTGCCTTTGTTGAAGGAGCGTTACGAGGAGGTGCATGTCGTTGGCAGCAGCGACCTAGTCCAGACATTGTTGCGTCACGAGCTGATTGACCGAATGAACATCTGGCAGTTTCCCGTAATACTCGGAGAGGGAAAACGATTCTTCGGCGATGGAACG
Source organism: Claviceps quebecensis (assembly GCA_004016085.1). Classification (NCBI taxonomy): domain Eukaryota; kingdom Fungi; phylum Ascomycota; class Sordariomycetes; order Hypocreales; family Clavicipitaceae; genus Claviceps; species Claviceps quebecensis. The sequence continues at coordinate 35,274 of QEQW01000181.1, forward strand.
GTACCGACCACCCTGCAATTGCTTGAATCCAGAGCGTTCTCCAAAGGCACGGTTCTATTGCGCTACGAGCTTGCGGGAAAACCGTCTTTTGGAAACATGGCGTGAGATGCTACACAAAGGAGTGGGGGTATGAAATTTCTGCTCACATCTGCAGGCATCACTAATAACAGCATACAGGATGCGCTGGTTGACATGCTGGGCAAGCCCATTGCCGAGTCTAGCGCCCTCTGCATTCCCACCGCGATGTACGGACACCCCTGGGTCGGCCCCGGCGTCAAAGCCTGGCAGTTCATCAGCGGGAATTCCGAGAATCCCATGGTCGACATGGGCTGGAAGTCCGTCGGCGTGCTGGAGCTCACAGCGCTGCCAAGCATCGTCGAAGACCGCTGGGTGCCGCTGGTCCGGGAGACGGACGTACTGCTGGTGGCGGGCGGCGATGCCCTCTACCTGTGCCATTGGATGCGGCAATCCGGGCTGGCAGACCTCTTGCCGTCGCTGAACGCAGTCTATGTGGGAATGAGTGCGGGGAGCATGGTGATGGCCCCTAACATTGGAGAAGACTTCGTTGGCTGGATTCCACCCAACGGTGGTGATGAAACGCTGAGACTGGTTGATTTTGCCATGTTTCCGCATCTGGATCACGAGCTGCTGCCGGGAAACACGATGGCTGCTGCAGAGAGATGGGCCGCCGGGATGCAAGGGCCATCGTATGCGATGGACGACCAGACCGCCATCAAAGTGATTGACGGAGCAGTTGAAGTTGTCTCCGAAGGGCATTGGAAACTGTTTTCACCCTGATCTATCATTAAATTAAATTTGTATTTGGTCAGGCCAGGACTGTGCACATCAGCAATCCATGAGAAACCGGACATGCTGTTGGATGATAAAATGCAGACATAAAGGAGACTGCATATGGAACGTGTAATCTTGATGATGAATGTGCGAGAAAACCAGGGAGGAGAGTCAGTCGCATGGCAAAGATCGTTTTCGCATTGAACCAGTCTCTGGACGGATTCGTCGACCACGACCACCCGGCATTTCAGCCCGACCCCGTGCTATTCCGTCATTTCATCGACGACGTAAGCGGCCTGGCGGGCAGCTTGTACGGGCGCCGCATGTACGAGACCATGCGGTATTGGGACGGAGACCATTTTGAATGGGATGCGCCGGAACGGGAATACGCAGCGGCGTGGCAAAGCAAACCGAAGTGGGTGGTGTCGAGGACGTTAAAGTCCGTCGGTCCGAACGCTTCTCTGATCGAGGGTGACCTCGCAGCGGCCATACGTGGGCTGAAGGCTCAGCATGAAGGGGAGATTGAAGTTGCCGGGCCGGAGTTGGCCCACAGTCTAACGGAGCTCGGACTCGTTGATGAGTATCGACTCTATCTCCATCCAGTCGTGCTGGGTCACGGCAAGCCGTTCTTCGCCGGTCCGCGTCCGCCGCTGCGCCTCGTGGCAAGCGATCGAATTGGCGAGAAGGTGATCAGGTTGACCTACGTTCCAGATTAGTTGTGCGGTTGGCCCAGCAGCCTAAAGGGCACGTTACTTTAATAGGGATTCTCCGGCTGTAGGGCAGTCAGAGGATCCTTTATTCTTTAAAGTTTGTTCAGTTATGCGAAATGACATAGTTATTTAAGGAATTGACGATTGACCTAACGGAAAGATAGTTCAATCTGCAAGGAGCATTTCGCTAGGTGAAGTGCTCCTTACATTTTTTTATTCAACAACCTACAGGTTAGCAAAAAAGGCGTGGGATTCCAAAAGTCAGGATAACAATGACGGGTAAAATTCCTTGGTTAGCGCGGCAGGACCTTTAACTGGCTCGATATCGTTCCAAGGTGAAAAGCTTCGTGAATCAGAGTGAAGTTTAACAACTCTCCTGGGGTGCTGAATTGGAACGGTCCCAAGGAAAACGGATTAGAAAGCTTCTCGCCCAGCATTTCAGGCACCAGATCAGATACGCGGGACAGCTGCGCTGTTAACATTTCGACCAACTCTTCCTTCGATGGAGGATCAAACGTCCAGTCCAAGGGTTTTGTTCCTGTGTTAAACAGCGCTTCATACGAGTCCGGTATGGCCGATGGGGAGCCAAAAATGAAAGGAGAATACTTATCCATCCAATAAATCATATGGCCGAGATTCCAACGGATTGTATTGTTGAAACCTGCCGCTTGAATGTCGAACAATTCCTCAGGGATTGCTTTTACCTGCTGCAGCACCAATTGACGTCCGGTTTTTGCCGTGTTGATAATCATTTCAGACACGTCGATTTCCTCCTTTGTAATGAGAACGCTTGATATGTTCCTAGTGTAGGTCCCATGGAGCTTACCATCAATGCAGTGGGCATTACCGAAACGTTAAGTATGAGTTAACGATTATTCATTGACAGACAAATAAGATGGCATGACAATAATCATTGAATATTCATTCAGCCATGCAATGTGAGAGCGGGGTAGTCATGGAGTTAAAACAGCTACAGTATTTTATGGCGATTTGTGAGGAGCTTCACTTCACGAGAGCAGCCGAAAAGATGGGAGTCAGCCCACCCAACATCAGCCAGCGGATCAGGAGATTGGAAGAAGAGTTAGGGGTGCTATTATTCGATCGCGTGGGAAAAAAAATAGTACTAACTGAAGCCGGAGCGATTCTTCAAAAACATGCTGCTGCCATGTTCGGGCATCTACAACAAGCGACCGACGCTATTGTTGATTTGAAGCATATGCAAGGCGGATCGTTATCCATCGGCGTTTTGCCCGGTGACGCGGAATTCATGTTTAAAGCCTTTATACTGAACTTCCACCAGACCTATCCCACCATCTCACTGTCTCTTCTGGAAACCATGAAAATAACAGAACAAGTTCTGGACCGAAGCATCGATTTCGGCGTAACCGTTGGCCCTGTTATCGATACACGTATCACGTCTACTCCCCTGTATCACGAGGAGTTCTCATTGGCGGTAAGCAAGAATGATCCTCTTGCCACGGAATGCTTCATCCCCTTAAACAAACTGCAGACCTTGAAGATGGTCATGTTCCCGCCCGATCATCAATACCGCATGCTGATTGACCGCTTTTGCATGGACCAGGGATTTACTTTGCAGCCGCATATGGTGACGACAACGTTATCCTCCCTCCTCCAGATGGTGCAGAGCGGCGTTGGCTCCTGTGTTTTGCCGAAAATGCTGCTGGACAATCTTCACAATTCGGATATCAAAGTCTTGGACCTGAGGCAGCCTACGCCATCTCAGGACTTTTGTCTGATTTACCGCAACGACAGATATGTCGGATACGCCATGCGCACGTTCATCAAGACTTTGAGAGCCTACACCGAGACCGCTATCAATGATTCGAAGTCCTAATGCAGCATAGGGTTTGACCTGATCCGCTGGTCAGCAGTATGTGGGCGGGCAAAATGTGGGATTAAGCGAATGTTTTGTGATTTATTTCCAATCACTCACAACAAAACCGATACAAGCGTCGTCAATACTAAAGAATGGAAAATAGTCTCTGAGGAGCGTGGACAACAGTTGCTTAAAAAGATGGCTGTTACTCTTATATTTACGACGATGGTATTCAGTACAAACGTGGCGGAGCAATCTCAAGCTGCCAGTGCGACCGCTATGCAGGCGCAGACAGGCGATCAACTGTATCCGATTGAAGTTAACGGAAAATACGGTTTCATCAACGGCAAAGGCAAGGAGATCATCGAGGCGGTGTACGACGGATACGGGTATTCAGGAGTATCCGGAGGGAAGGTGTATGTCGAGGACCATGCGGCTAAAAAGCAATATTATTTCAGTTCGGCGGGCAGCGAGCTGTTCGAATACAAGCTGAGAGGTGCCAGCGTTCTTTTTAATGACCGTGCGCTGTATACGACGCAGGTTCAGAACGCTGACGGAGGTACGGTGACACGGTACGGATATATAGACAGCCATGGCAAGGTGAGCATACAGCCCATCTACGCCAAGGCATATAATTTCTCCGAAGGTCTGGCTCGGGTCAATGTGGGCAAAGCAGCGGGGTACATCAACACGAAGGGCGAGCTGGTCATTCCGTACCGGTATAGCTCGACGTCCGATTTCTCCGAAGGTATGGCGGCCGTAATGATTGCGTTCGGCGGCAAATACGGCTATATCGACACCACCGGCAAGCTTCGCATTACACCCCGGTATGATCACGCCGATCCGTTTTCAAACGGGGCTGCAGTAGTTTACGTGAACGGAAAATACGGGTACATCGACAAAAACGGCAATTACCTGCTAACACCGCAGTTCAGCATGGCGCAGCCGTTCTCGGAAGGACTAGCTTTTGTCGAGCGTAATGGAGTCACCTTCTATATCAACAAGAAGGGCACCAAAGTCATCCAGGGCGTTACAGCCGGAGGTTTGTTCAAAGGCGGCCTGGCTCCGGCCAGCCAGGGGCAGAGGTACGGCTATATCAATACATCCGGCCGCTTTGTGATCAAGTCGAAATTCTATTGGGCTGACGATTTTAACGGCGAATTGGCGGTGATCAGTTTGCTCGTTCCGAATTCGCGCGAGGAAATCAGAGGGTACGTGAACCGCAGCGGAGCGATCGTCTGGCCGCCGGCTTCCGAACTTCCGAAAGGAGTGACAAAACTACAGTAAGGCAGAACAACCGAGCTTCACGGAATGTATCGGAAAAAGAGCGAGGTTTCATTTACCGATCGAAACAAGGAAAAAGCCGTAACAAACCATATGTTGACAATAAATAAATGATCATTTATTATTGATTCATGAGATATAGAGATGATAACAAAGTCGAAGCAATATTCGACGCGACCATACAGCTAATTAATGAGATCGGTTTCTCTGATACGTCGATATCAAAAATTGCCAAAAGAGCGAATGTATCGGCAGCGACGATTTATATTTACCATGAGAACAAAGAGGATCTGCTCTACAAGACCTACTTGAAGATTAAAGGCAAGATGAGCGAGAAAATGTTTCAAGGAGTGGATCATACCCGAACAGTTTACGAACGATTTGAGGCTATCATCCGCAACTATGTTGATTTTATTCAATCCTTCAAAGAATATTTTTTGTTTCTGGAGCAAATAATGAATTCGCCTTTGCCTCAGAAATGGTGCCTAGAGGATACGGCAAGTCAGTTTCAACCGATCTTCGAGCTTTTTGACGCCGGCATCCGACAGGAGATCTTGAAGAAGGAGGATATTAACATGCTAGTTGTTTACTCCATCTTGCCAATAGCCGAATTGTTGAAAGCACATTTGAAGAACGGGACCATATTGAATAGTAAACAATTAGATTCTGCCATCAAGATGAGTTGGGACGCTATTAAGGCATAGTATAGTATTTTAAGCGATGCGTAGCATCGCTGTTCTTTCCACCAATAATAAATGAATATTCACTTATTATTTAAATATAGATAAAAGAGAGGCAAAGAACAATGAAGTTTACCATCTTTGGAGCTAGCGGGGTACGGGCTTACAGCTAATTGACCAAGCGATCAACAAGGGACATACAGTAAATGCCTTTGTGCGTGCCGCAGATCGAATCCCTTTTACCCGGGAGGGATTAACAGTTGTAGAAGGCAATGTATTTAGGGAAGAGGATGTAGAATCGGCTGTTGAGGGACAAGACGCGGTGTTTGTAGCTTTAGGAGCAACAGCAGGAAGTCCTTCAGATCTATGCTTACGTGGGACTCGTTCAATTGTGAACGCGATGAGAAGGCATAAAGTAAAGAGACTGGTCGTTCTTACGGGCTTTGGCACCAGCAGAGAAAGCAGGAATCAGCTTGGAATTGGGATGAGAATGATTGTAAAACTGGTTTCTTTAATAACGTTCCGAGAGTTTTACGATAAGGAGAGGCAGGATGGTATTGTGCGGAACAGTGGATTGGACTGGACTATCGTTCAGCCTTCAAGGCTCACCAATGAGCCGGGCAAAGGGCGATATAAGCACGGTGCTTTTGCTCCTTCCATGCTAGCTAAAATTTCTCGTGACGACGTGGCCAGATTTATGATCGATTCAGTCGAACATGCCCGTTATATCAAACAATCCTCATTTATTCACGACTGACTGAGACAGTTTTGCATGTAGTAATGACCCAATTACATATTTAATATATAACCTTTGGAGGAATAATTCATGAGACCAAACTGGACGCCTGACGATCTCCCAAACTTAAGGGGAAAAACAGCTATCGTAACGGGAGGCAATGGCGGGGTAGGCTATTATACGGCATTAGAGCTAGCGAAGCACGGTGCCAAAGTGATCATAGGAAGCCGTGATCCTAGGCGCGGCGAAGAGGCAATTATAAAGATGAAACAAACGGCACCGAATTTAGATGTAACAGTGGAGACATTAAACTTGGCTGATCTGAAGTCAGTTCGAAGCTTTGCCGACACGATCCACGGGAAAGTGAAAGGAATAGACGTCCTTATAAACAACGCTGGGGTAATGGCAGTTCCCATTCGTGAACTGACGGCCGATGGTTTTGAAATGCACTTCGGAACCAATCATCTAGGACATTTTGCGTTGACAGGTCTGTTATTGCCGTTAATTGAAAAGAACCAAGGTCGAATCGTTACAGTTAGCGCACAGTCAGCTCAAATGGGTGATATAGATTTTTCTGATTTAAAGATGGATAATAAATACAGACCAATGGCAGGATACAATCGCTCGAAACTTTCAAACCTACTGTTTGCCCGAGAATTAAATCGACGTGCGAAGAAGAAAGGTATCACTTCTATAGCAGTACATCCTGGTACAAGTCCTACAGGAATCGGGAGAAACACACCGAAGGGAACCCAAGCATTTGGACTGCTATTAATGAAAATATTCGGAACTTCTCCTGATCAATCATCTTGGCCATCACTTATTGCTGCGACGGATTCGACAATCACCGGAGATATTTACGTAGGGCTAGGAATGAATCCTCTAAAGGCTAAGAAACCGAAGTTTGTAGATTTCCCCAAAAAGGCATTGGATGTGCAGCTTGCGGAAAAACTTTGGTTACTATCCGAGAAGTTAACCGGAGTATATTATGACTTGTAAAAAACGATCAAAGATGGCTCCTTTTTTCGCCTATAGACCGTTAAGATGAACCGTATCACATATGCCAGGTCATTATGCAAACGGGAGACGTTAATTCAAAATAGCATGGAGCAGTTCGCCGGTTGGCGGCTGCTCCTTTTTCGTTAAGCTCCCTCGATATGATTCAGTTTCCTCACTCAGACTCATGAATTCGCAGGATTTCATCCTGTAGTTAAGTTGAAGAGAAGGATAATGGGGGAGCCTGTGGCTGGGAGATAGGGAACTGGGCATGCGGAAATAAAGGTGAATAGGAATCACCCATATTGTTCCATAATGTGCACGTCTCCACTTCGCCCTAGCGATTCTCACTCCCATGTCTCAACGGGTCTTAGCCCTTTCATTCCTTCGTCACATCTGAACTAAGGGGTGGAGGTCGGTCTTTCTAACGGAACGGGTCTGAAGCCCTTTTGCGTAACATCTCCCGATACTCCGTGCTTCTTGTCATCCTGCGAATGCATGAGCTGGTGAAGCAGACTGGTTTTAAGCAGCCCGAGGGAAGACTTTAGTTGAATCGTATGCTTCGTTGCTTCTTGCGAGAGCGACAAGCAGACGCGCCACTTTGCCACATAATTTCATAATGGATTTCATTCGTTTCAGTTTCTTTTCCTCAA